>JAJMIH010000090.1:0-43763 GCA_030575175.1 Sugiyamaella novakii
ACAGTATTCAGCATTTTGGGGAACCAAGTCGTCCCTCGGCGGAGCCGAGCAACGGTCCGGGCAGCGCCCGGCCGCCGGAGGCAGACTGAGGTAGATGTGATGCAGGGTCTACAAACACGTAAAGCCGTACCATTACCTAATTAGTATTATTGATTTCTCGCGTATTTATCGTAGACGCGTTTTGAAGATTCATTACGGCAGTTCCATCGTTTGTGAAATTAATAAAAATGAAATTAAAAACAAATATCCGTCAGGCTCATTCGTTTGGAATCACTCGTGTGTTATATTCTTTGAATGGAAAATATTTGTTTTCCGTTGGTGCTAATGACTTGGTCCGTAAATTCATAACTGATCCAGATCCAATTGAGCCAGATACGCTGGATCATCATCATGATGGTGTGCTAGGTATAACCAGCTCTCAAACTCAATTCGCTTCTTGCTCGGAAGATGGTACTGTTCATTTATTTGATCAAAATACAAATGAATCAAAGGGAGTGGTTGTTCGTAATCCTTTGCCAATAAGAGAAGTTAAGTTCTCTCCAAATGGTAGGTGGTTGGCTACTTGTGGAAACGATAAACATGTGAAGATTATTAGTGGATCTAATATTCTGAATGTGGTTGAAATCAATCTTCCAATACCTGTTAAGCACATTTCATATGATATCAGTGGGGATGTTATTGTGTTATCGGGTTTAGATGGAGTGTTGAGGTTTTACAAATTAGAAGGGCATAATAATAATGACGGTAATGACGAAGAAAACCTTTTCGAAAATTTGTCAACCCCTGTTAAACCTCCTTTTAATTTCCAATTGATTCACTCCTTGGATGGAATTGTCCCTGATATCAAAGACCCTGCTGATAATCGCACAACCGCTATTGCTTGGCATCCAGATGGCATCCATTTCGCTATACCTACAAAGACATTCGAGATTGGTTTATATTCTACCGAAGATTGGTTACAACAAAAAAGATTCCGTAATTCCAAAAATGGACATAACAATGCACTTACCGATTTGCAATGGTCACCAAACGGTAAATATCTTCTTACCGCAGGATTAGATAATAAAGTAATTGTCTGGGATTCTGAGTCGCTTACACCAATTAATAAATACGAGACAGATACTCCAGTATCATGTGTTTGGCATCCAACCATGAATGAAATTTCTGTTGCTAATGAAAAGGGTCAAATTGTTACGTTGGAAGGGGTTATCCCTGATGAAAGAGTTAGTCCCAGTGGTGGAGTTCCTGATTCGTTTAAATCATCTGCATCTGCAACATCTTCAACGGTAAATAGGATTCGTGATTATGATGAGTATGATTTAGAATTAGAATTATCTGATAAAATTATTGATCAGGGGGGAAATAATCATGGCGAATTGGATTGGATTGAAGATGATGACGGAGCTGGTTATGCTGATGAGTTAAATGGTAAGCGATCACGTGAATCGAGTCTGTTACCAACAAATGGTTATAAACGTAATAAATATTCAGTGAACCCAGTAATCAACATCCCTGAACCATTCATTACTGGTAGTACTCCTTGGAAAAATGGTAGACGATATCTATGTATGAATACAATTGGCTATATATGGTCAGTATCTCAAGAAGCTCATAATACTATCACCGTAACATTCTTTGATCGAGGGATTCATAGAGAATATCATTTCAGTGATTATACTCAGTATGATTTGGCTTGTCTAAGTGACGATGCTTGCCTATTTGCTAGTACTTCTAGTCGTAAAGCATTACTTCGATTTCATGATGGATTTACTAATAATTGGGAGTATTCTGTTTCAGAAGGTGATTCTATTAAATGCATTTCCCTGTCAAATAATATTGTAACTCTTTGTACTTCAAATGGTTATGTACGAACATTTAATATTTATGGTACTCCATTATCTGTTTATAGGCAATCGAGAGATCCTGTCGTTACCTGTTCATCATGGAAAAATTATACATTCATTGTTCGCTCTAATTCAAGTGGATCATTATCATATTCAATTGAAAATGTCAAATCAAATATTATATTTCAAAAGAATGATGTGGTTGATATTGGTACTAATAATAAGCTAATAGCCACCTTCTTCACTAATTTAGGAGATCCATGTATTTTTGATTCTCAAGGTGTTCTCTTGGTTCTACAAAATTGGAGAGATCCACTTCAAACTCGATGGGTTCCAATCATAGACTCCAAAGCAATTGCTAACGCACAAGGGAGAAACGAATCATATTGGCCAATTGGAGTTATTGATAACAAATTTATTTGTACTATTCTTAAAGGAGGAGATAAATACCCTCTTCTACCACTCCCAGTATCGACGGAGTTTGATATTTGTATTCCGGTTGATCCACAAACCACTGAATATGAACAAGAGTTCCTCACCAAAAAATTGATTTTAGAGCTTTCTAGAGGACAGTCGGAATCTGATGACGCCCTTGAACTTGATACTTCAGTTTCCTCACAAGAACTTGATGTTGATAAGGTTATTCTTCGACTTATTCAAGCAAGTTGTGTTGATTCTAAACCATCCAAAGCACTTGCATTATCATACTTAATCCATAAAGATCAAGCATTAGAAGCAGCCAGTAAAATTGCTCTTCGATTTGATCAATCTACTGTTGCTGAAAAGATCAATGAATATTTAAATTCTCGTCGAAAATAATTTTAGTATTGTATAGATAATAGAATGATATTATTTGCGAGGGCATTACTCATCCACCGCAATAACACCACAATCTACGAGTCTGAGCAGGGCCCAGCTATCTCATCTACCGCATCTACCTCAGTCACGATACCCTCCTCAGATTCTAATTATGCTTTTAAATATATGACTTGACTACTTTTCAAACTTCTACAAAACACCACCACGCTTAGCAGCTGCCACTGATGCGTAATCTTCCGTATTTGGTTTCAAAAGCTGATTCTTCTTTAAATGAATTTGGTCTTCACTAGAAACTTGAGGAATTTTCTTTTCCAATTGTAACTTGTCAAAAACGCACTTATTTAAAAGTCGTTCAGCAGGACGACAACTCCAAAATGATTGATTGTTTTGTTCTAAACATTGCCAATGCAATCTAAATTCTTCAAGACAATGTTTATTAATATCTTCGAGAACTGAAATAGCACATCTTGTTACTCGTCGTCCTTCTTTAAGACAATCGACTTCACCATTTCCATTACTTTCCTTTTTACACAACATATAATCATCATTGTAAGGTAAACATCTAGCACCGATGAAGAAGGAAGCTGATTTTAATGGACCAGAAGTAGCTCCGATTTCAGGAACATCTGGGATATTAGATGGCATAGGAGTTTTATCGATGTAGATAGCGTAATCGCTAGTGGGTTCTCTTGTATTTGACATTTTTTAAAATTCTCGAGATGACAGAGGAGGAGTGAATTTTCGTTTAATTTTGAGACCAGTCTATATATATCCCTGGATGTAATATTGATTCCTGATTGACTTCTCCACTCACTACAGCTGCTATACACTATGGTTGAAATATTGAAATATTCAACTTTTCATTGGTGCAATTATGTTGCAGGGTAACATGAATACAGCCGTGTGGATGTTATAAGCCTCATGTGAGTGTAATGGTCTTTCGGTAGATAGATAGGCGAACGGATGATATTAACAGTTATTCTCTCAATAGCTAGGCAAAAATATTTAGAGGGGAAAAGGAGTAACGATCTCATTTTTGCTTGTACTATATGGCACGATTGTCGTCGGAACACGATTGAGAATACTTGGTCAGGGTTATTATGCATACGTAAGATAGTGGCAAGGGTTTTATATTCATACCAAATAAATTACATAAAATTATCTCCAGAGCCGATTAATGTTAATACTGGCTATTAACGGTATTAATAACGGTATTAATATTGTTCAGTCTGTAATTAGTAATTAACTGAATAGCTGCTAATCATATTCCTGAAGCAAGTGCTTAAACAAATCATTACTTGTTGAACTTAACGACACAGAACGGTTGATAAATAAGTGATGTAACAGATTACGATGAGGAATTTTATACATGCTCAATCTGTTTAAAGAGATTTTGTCATATGTAATAGAAAAGTGAGTGAGTTCTATGCAGATAAAACTGGTATGAAATTTTATGTCCTGCCTAGTATTTAGTTGGACTGTTTCACTAAACCGACATAGCAAAAATGAAACTCTGGTGGACTATCGTTGGTATAAATATCTCTCACCAATACACCTTTAGAATTTACGAGTGTTTACTTTATAACATCCTACTCTCTCAATAAGGCTAAAGCAGGGAACATGCTGTCAGATAAGATAGCGGCAAGGGTTGTCTAACTTCAAGTGATTATCGTTCTTGGCATTCAATTAAAGTTCGCAAGTCAATTTCAAACGAATATCATGGGAGCAGAACGAAATCTCATCTTTAAATGTGTTAGAATAAATTTTGAAATTTCATTTACACTTAGTCATTTTCTAATTACTACTTACAAAATTAATACACAAGGAAAACAGCGGCAAAATTCTGCGGGTCTTTTGCCCCCCAATAATTCAATGACCGACCACTTATCATTTAATTTCCCAACAAGTAATAGCTCATCGTTTGACAATGGCGGATACAAATCTCAAATCCTTGTCTCACTCATCTCTCAATTATACCCTTACAATAATTTATCATCCTTATCAGACCCCTTAAATAGATTGCATTCCAAACTAGGAAAGAAAACTAAATCGAAAACCAGCAACCTAAAATATATAAATATTGTGGGGTAAATAATACGGCAAAATCTTCGATTCCGTTTCACTCGCTAAACTCCGTCTTTCCCCATTCAATATGCATGGTCGGAAACATAACTCCGAAGTTCGCCAAATACTGCACCAAGATAAGAATAAAAACCGAAAAAAATAAAAATGGGCTATTTTTCTGTCCCTGTGCCACTCTTCTGATCTACACATTTAAATTTGATCACCTTCCGTTTTCAGTATAGCAATCAACATCATATCTACTCCAGAAGTCAAGATAAGAAGCTATCATTAGAAAAATATTCTATCAGTACATCTATCACTAGCCACCATCTGCGAATAACGGTTTGGCTCTTATCTCACCTGAGCAAAAACCTTTGGCATTAACCAGATTGATCTTTTTACTCGTTTTGATCTTCCCCTCATCAATCTTACTAAAGTTTATCGTCAAACGACCGATATGCACAACATCTTAACGCGGCTATTGAAAGATTTTGTACTTAACCGATAAGCTCAAGGAGGAAATGAATTGACATGATAATATCATTTTTATATAAATACAACTATCATGAACCCAAATATTTATCTATAATCTTTGTAATATATCCTTAAGATCTTTCTTTCTTCTTTATAATGTCAAAGTCTGATCCTATTACAATTGAACAGTCTGTTGTGGGACATGAGTGGGATATGGTCCCTGGAACCCTTTACTTGGTAGAAAATAAATCTTCATCTAACGAAGAAGATCTTATTTTGTATCCACAACCATCTGCTGATCCTGATGATCCATTAAACTGGACAAAGTATCGTAAACTATTAAATGTATCTTTGGTTTTATTCTATACATTTACTACTGGTATTGCTGGTACTAGTACCTATTCAATTCTAGTACCTATTTCTGAAGCTACAGGTATAACACTTGCTCAATTAAATAATGGTACTGGTTACTTATTCTTGCTTGCAGGGTGGACAAATTTAATTTGGCAACCATTAGCCTTGACATTTGGTCGTAGACCGGTGTTTCTAGCTAGTATTCTTGGTTGTTTAGCTATGTCTGAATGGGCAGCTCATATTGGTTCTTATGGGGCTTGGGCTGCTTGTAGATGTTTACTTGGAGCTTTTGTTGCACCTGTTGAAGTCTTGCCTGAGCAATGTATTGCTGAAATATTTTTCAGTCATGAAAGATCTGCTTGGATGGGAATTTATATGCTTGTACTCGCTAGTTCAAATTATTTAGCTCCTTTGATTGCCGGGTATATGAATGAAGCATTCGGATGGCAATGGGTTCAACATTGGTGTGCTCTTATTTTAGCATTGAATTTTGTTCTTGCTTTTATCTTTTACGAAGATTCAATGTATAATAGGACTACCAAAGAAGCAGAGGTTAGTGATGAAAATAATGACAAAGTTCAAGCATACATAACTGTAAACACAGTTAGATCATTTGATTATACTAATAGTTTAACGTTCTGGCAAAAGATGAGATTATGGAAGGTAAATGAATTAGTCACACGAAGAGGGTTCTTTAACATGGTTTGGAGACCAATTTACTTTTTCTTTGCATTTCCAATTGTTGCCTGGGCAGGTGTAAACTACGGATTTGGTTTAGTCTGGTATAATGTATTTAATGCTACATCCTCAGCTATTCTTTCTGCTCCTCCTTACAATTTCTCAAGTGATGCAGTCGGTTTGGCATATTTTGCTCCTTTAATCGGTGCCATTATTGGTGGATTGTATTGTTGGTCAATTGTCAATTACTTTGCAATTTCAATGGCAAGGAAGAATAATGGCATCAGAGAACCAGAACAGAGATTGTGGGGTTTGACTTTATATAATATCCTTCTTCCCGGTGGTCTTATTTTATGGGGAATTGGTGCATATCATGAAATTCATTGGATTGGCTTATTGTTCGGCGCAGCCTTTATTTCTATTTGTAATGTTTTGGCTGGTTCTTTCTCACTTTCATATCTTATAGATTGTTATAAGGATATTTCTGGAGAAGCTTTAGTGTCTGTTATTTTGTGTCGTAACACTTTATCATTTGGATTTAATTATGCGATTACACCATGGATTGCACATTCTGGGCTTCAGAATACTTTTATTGTTGCTGCTATTCTTGGATTAGTAACAGGTTTAACTTTTTTGATTATGATTTTTGGTGGCAAGGCTCTTCGAAAGAAGGGGGCCAATGTTTATATTAAGGCTGCTGAGAGTCAAATTATACATGTTTCTCATTAGTAATTAGTATAGGTTAACTTTAATATATTTTGTGATTTATGGAATAATCCACTACCCGATAAAGCTTTGTGCCAAGTACTTGCAGCACACAAATTTATAGTAAGGGACCCAGTGCTATGGGTGGTCATAGAGTACATTTTGGTCTCTCTTCTGGTAGTGCTGAATAATATATGAAGACTTTACAGATAAAGCTTTGTGCTTCGAGTGATAATATTTATGATTGACCTTGCAATCACCCATGCCAACCAATTTCAAATTGTATAACTTCAATTAACCTATATCTTACATAGCTTATATAATCTACGCTTCTAGTGCATACTTTATTACTTTAGCTAAAGCTAAAGCCTTCTCGTCCTCATGTCGTCTGCATACAACTTGCAAACCAACACATCCATCATTATAAACTTCTGGATCGTAAGCATCCCACACTTTCTTGTCTTTTTCAGAAAGTGGTTGACGGGATGGTTTGTCATCTACCAAAGAATTCGATTTGAGAACTGGGTATACAACAGAAGGATAATCTAGGGCATTGAAAACGCTAGTATAACCAACATAAGTGAAATGATGTGGAGGATGAGAAGAGACCGGACTTGCAGGGGCAATAATTCCATCCATTCTTCGTCCACTCTTAGAAAGTTTTCCAGACGCCTGCCATCTTTTAAAATATTCTATTTCAATTTCTGACTTTTCATGATTAAGCTCCCATAGCTCACTGCAGCCAGATTCTTTAACTCTTCCATAAGGTTCCATATAAGGGAACAATGGTTCTCCCTCGCGACTGATACTAACAAATTTCCCACCATCAGCTACAAATGCGCGGTCTAAAATTGCATCCATTTCCCCATGCTTGAACGGTTCCCATTCAATTACTTCATGCCCTTGTTTTTCAAGGGCGGCAATGGTATTTTCAATAGCCCTTTTCACAGCCGGTGTAGGTTCAACATAATTGTCAGTACGAATTACACCGAATACAAGCTTCTCAGGAAGTTCAGGCTCTCTCCAAGGAACGGGGTTACACGCAGGATCATAATTCTCGGCTTCTGAGTTAAAAATAATCTTGGTAAAGTACTCTAAGGATTCAAGAGAGCGACTTAGTGGTCCTACAACTGACTTGATGGTATGTTGGCCACGTAATCCAGACTTGTTGCCAGCAATTGGAAATCTAGAAGCAGTAGGTTTCAATCCATAAATTCCATTCGAATGTGCAGGTAAACGAATACTTCCTCCAATATCGCTACCAAGTCCAACAGGAGACCCAAAACATGCTAAAAGTGCCCCTTCTCCACCACTACTTCCACCTGGGGAATGATCAAGATTATTTGGATTAAGAGTTCTACCAAACAAATGTGAATCGGTGTCTGGCATCATCATAGCAACTGGCACAGTGGTTTTGCAGTAAAGAACAGCACCCAGATCATATAGCATAGTAATAATAGCAGAATCTTCAGATGAAACTGTAGTAGACCAAGCAGTGAAGCCAATGGTAACCGTTGTACCTTTAATCTGATGATGATCTTTGATAGATACTGGAAGGCCATGGAGTGGTCCAAATAACTTGCCATTTTTTTGATAATAATCATCCAAAAAACTGGCCCTTTCAGATGCTCTATCAAAGAACATTTCAGTTAAACAATTTGTAAGTTGATGAGTATATGCAGCACGTTTACAGAATGCTTCGGTAACTTCTAAAGAAGTCCATTTATGATCCACTATAGATTGAAGAATATCTTGAACCTTACTTTCAGTGATGATAAGTTCTGATTTACTCAACAATCCGGATTGAGAGAAAAAATTAGTAACATCCTTAACCGAAGAATGAGGAAGCTGTTCTTTTGATAGCCTGTATTTGTCAGGTAGCTGACTGTCTCGTCTCTTACGAGCCTCAACAATAAGCTTTTCATGAGAAATTTCTGATACTGTCATGGCAATGGTGATATAATTTGGCTGTGAAAGTGGTATATCTAGCGGGAGGAGCTGAGTTTATATGAAATTATATCGAAACTTAATAGCAGACAAGCCAATAAGCTGAAAATCCAACCAAAGAAGTCAGTTGATCGAATTGTCAGCTATTCGGACATTGTCGGAATGAAAGATCAACCACAAATCTACACCGCGATTTCATTCTTATCACTAGTAGCCTATGTCGCTTAAGTTGGCGGAGGTATTTAGATTACTTGCCCGTTTAGGAAGCTATATTCATTCTGCCTGCCTTATCGCTCTAACTTATATGCAGGATTTAATCCTCGATAAGGGACTATCAATCTATGCATGCCCAACCCAAAAGTTAACTTAAAGGGACAATACGAGGTTGGGGGTACTGATCAACATTGCGCAACGATAAGCGTTACAGGGGTAATGTAATCATGTCAATCGGCTTCAAGATGAAATTGTTGAACTAATGATTATTAATGAGAGATGGGTATACTTCAGATGCTCCCCTGTATTAGTCTATACTTGGCAATGTATCTACCTTATCGTACTTAGCAGAGCTGATATTATCTTTATCCTAATCAGGAACTCAATCTATTTGTTTCATGATATTCAATTCAAGCTAGTTGCTTGTATGAAATGTATGTTAAATAATATTGTGAAAATGTAATTTTTTTAGATAGTATTCTGATGGAGATGTAAAATCTAATTTGGATAATTTATTTAGAAATATATACAAGTATCCTGGGGCGCGTTTTTTGAGATTTGGGGTCGATTATCACCTCTCCGAATTCGCATCAGACATGAGTTAGCTTTCATATCCGTTATGAATTCTCAAACATTTATCTGAAATTAGGGGAGCAATAAGCGGCAGTTGAGGAAGATTTATTATTTCGCTTGCTTTACCTCGAACATAGAAAGAGTTCCCGATTTGTGACTAAATATGGTTTTAAAAAGTCAATAGGGAGATATATTAGGTAATGTCTGGGGCTATTTTTAGTGTGTTGTGTTATGAGGGCTGCTGTCTGATATCAGGCCAGCAATTGTCATTTTGTGTATAGGAGCATGAACAGAAAGCAAGAAACCTAGATTGTTCAGATAGCAAGAAATTAATTTTCTTTACTGCCTCATTGTCACTTCATAGATTAATGTTCCCAGTCCGAAGAAGGCGGTGATAAGCACTAGTTGCTGAATTACTCTTTCAACGGTCCGCAGCAGTTTAGTTATTAGTCACATCAATACAACAGCACTCTAATTCCTTAGCCTGGTCTGCCAGGATAAACTTAATTTGCGTCCCTTTTAGTACTGTTAGGCGCAATAATTCTAGGTTTAATCTGTGAAATCTACCTCAGACTCATCGGTGGATATTGATCCGCTCTATCTCACCCGACCTGTGCGTGAAACTTAATGCAATCATCTAATAATGTGATTGACCATTATAATGGGTCTGTTTTAGGACATATTTGGAAACCATTCTACAACCCCTTTGATCGATACTGACTGGTACCAGACCTTAATATCATCGTCTTTTCGAGGTCATCACTAGCTTCTTCTTCCAGCTCACCTCCTTCTAACATGTATCCCCTCTTGTACACCACCATCGTTAAACCAAAATCTTCTTATACTAGTAATATATTATCTATCAACTTATTATTATAAATTTTAATTATTATTATTCTATTTTATTAAATCTACTGCTTCTTAACTCTATCCTTTCTCTTAGGAACACGAGCTAACCAATAGAAGAAAAAGGTCATGATCGCATTAAATGCAATGAATGAAAAGAAGATGCCATAATTACGCCATCTTTGACCGAATTCAATATTAACACTAGCCAAATAAGCATCAGTGCTCGCAGTGGAACAGAATTGGCATCCAATAGTATCATTAGGATTGTTAATATATCCACCAGCCAACTGGACAAAATCAGCTAGATAAGTACCACAGGTTTCACCACTGGGAGCATTAACAATAACAAATTCACTTTCAGCACATCTGACGGGAGATTTACCAATACCAATAGCCAACATACCAGAGATTAAGAATTGAAGTGGATTGACATAGTATTGATAGATCCAGAAGTTAAGGGTTGACTTAGGAGACAAAACACCAGAAAAGATAAGACATAATGTAAATAACAACGAAGCAATATTTGCAGCAGTTTCTCCAAGTTGTACACCAGCAACACACATCTGGCCCATGGTACTGACATAGACGAAGAAAGAGATAACGTAAAGATACATGCTTCCACCTCTGGAATGAACGGCATCAGTATAAGCAGCATTGCGGTAAAACCCAATAGGATAATACCAACAGAAGAATGAAATAGTACCAGCAAGAATTTGCCAAGGAATCTCAGCAGTAATTTGAGCACCAACAAAAGCTTTCCAACTGAAAATCTTAGCGGGTCTTTCTCTAGCTTCATATAAATCTCTTTGCTTAATCCAAAATGGAATCATCTGTTGAACACCACTATTGAAGATCATCAAGAACATGAAGATAGAAAACATGAGATTTTGCATACCTTGAAGAGTATTACCAGCTTTGAAAAAAGAGAAACCATTGAACAATGCAGAAAAAATAGCAAGACCAAGTTTGGACCAAATATATGAAGGAGATCTCCAATATTGCTCCAAGACTCTCTTAGTGACGAGTCTGTATTGCAACCATATACCAGCAGCAAATTCACCAGTATGCGCATTGTTTGGAAGGAACATTGCATTCTCTTGAACACCAAATTCGTTCTTCATTCTATCAATCTCATCACGGATAGCAGTACGCTCAGCAGAATTCTTCCAAATCTCAGTATAATCATGATTAGGTACAGAACCAGGAGCAGCTCCAATAACGTGTAACATCCATTCAGCCGGATTAGCTTCAGGAGGACAAGGTTCAGCACCATGCTGTTCAAAATATCCAGTTAAAGTTTTCGAATTCTCACCAATTTCACCAAAGTAAACGGTCTTACCACCTTTGGCTAAGAACAACAGACGATCAAACTCTTGTAACAACATAGCCGAAGGTTGATGAATAGTACAAAGGACAGCTTGACCAGCATTGGATAATTTTTTCATCAGTTGACAAACGGACCAAGCAGTTTGAGAATCAAGACCGGAAGTGGGTTCGTCCAAGAATAACAATAACTTTGGTTTAGCAGCCAACTCGACACCAATAGTAAGACGTTTACGTTGTTCGACGTTAAGACCTTCACCTGGAACACCAACAACAGCATCAGCATAAGTTTCCATTTCAAGAATCTTCAGGACAACATCAACATAAGCAATTTTTTCATCATGTGGAACTTCTTTTGGTTGACGGAGAAGAGCACTAAATTCAAGAGCTTCTCTAACAGTAGCAGTTTCAAGATGTAAATCTTGTTGCTGAGCATAACCAGTTGATCTTTGGAAAGACTCATCACGAGGAGTACCATTAACATACATTTCACCAGTAACAACACCCATAGTAACACGACTAGCCAAAGTATCAAGAAGGGTAGTTTTACCAGCACCTGAAGCACCCATTAAAGCAGTCAAGGTACCAGGTTTTACCCAACCATCGACATGATCTAAAATTCGACGATCTTTACCTTTAATCTTGATATCATAACATACATCTTTCCAGTAAAAAATGTCGTTACCAGTTTCCACAGCATGATGAATAGCACTATTATTGGAAGAAGTTTCTCCTTCGTTGATAAAGGATTCCTTTGCCATATTTGATCTGGGAGATTCCTCATCACTACCTTGGGCAACACGGAGTTTACGTTCTTTCTTAAGAGCATTTAAAGTAGATCTTTGGAAAACTAACAACTCACCCTTGGAACGCAATCCAGGATTGATCCAAACAGCGAAGAGATAGGTGAATAAGAAAAAAATAGCAAATGCAATAACGATACCAAAGTTACGCCATAAATGACTATGGAAGTAACTGAAAGTTTCTATGTAGGCATCTCCACTTATAAATTTTTCACCAATCACTGAACCAGCACCGGAACAAACAAATCCATCAGGTGCAAGGTCAGTATAAGTAGGTCCGGAAGGAACAAACACATCACAGGTATAATTTTTGCCAGAGAACTCATTGGCCATTAAAGCCTCAAATCCATAACCAACTGGATTAATATAGTTGAGCCATCTTGCCCATCCATGCATATAATCAGTAGGAATAACGAAACCAGTATAAATTACTAAGATCAGTAACAATACAGTGGCTGGAACCATCGCCTCTGGAAGAGACTTTGTTGAAGCACCAACAGTTCTAAACAAATGAGACATGGAAATAGTAGTAGCAAAACCAACAATCAAAAAGGTGAAGAAATGTCCAGGAGTTCTTCTCAAATTTGACATAAAGTAAAGAACGAGATTAAAAGTAACAGTAACCAAAACCTTTGAAGGGAATTCAGTTAAAATGGAAGCAAGTGCGTCGGCAGCAGGATGGTATAAAGCATATTGTTTATGCTTTGCAACAATTGGTCTAGCTTCATAAAGAGAGAAGATTTCTAAGAAAGATGCAAATGCATTGAATAAAATTGCAAAGAATAAGAGGGATGAACGTCTATAAAATGATGAGGTATCAGAAGGTAAATTATAAAACATTGAAGACATAATTAAACCCATTGAACAGTTACCAAAAACGGTAGTAAATTGCATCGAATAATCACCCATAATTCTTTGATAACCTCTGCCAATCAAATATTTAATTTGAGTAGCAAAACTGACCGTGTAGGGAGAACGATGAGGGAGACGTTTTGCTTGTCGAGCTTGGTGAGAAGCTTTGAAATTATCATAATTATCACCATGCTCAGGATAGGAAGCAAGGTACTCGATAACATCTTCTCTGAGTTTGGCATAAATGTCAGAAGCCTTCCATCTTGCTTCAAACTCGGCAGGAGTACGAGGGACTTTTTCTTCAAATCCAGCACGAATAATTCTTTCAGATGGAGAGGTCAATGAGGTCAAGAAATCAGGAGTAGGTTGACGAGGTTTACTATCGAAACCCATGTCATAAAAGAATTGTCTAGCAAGTTCTTTTCTTCCAAAGAAAATTTGATGACCTTCATAAAGAAGAATAACTTTATCAAATAAATCATACATTTCTTCAGAACTTTGATAAACAGCAACAAGAGAAGTATTCTTAAAAATATTAGCACTAGTTTTCAGTGATCTAACGAATTCTAACGCAGTGGCAGAATCAAGACCACGAGTTGAATTATCCCAACATTGTAAAGGAGCACCACTTAAAGCTACTTCAGCAATAGAAACACGTTTTCTTTCACCACCAGAAACACCACGAACAATATCATTACCAACTTTGGTATCAATAGTATGAGATAAACCAAAAGTTGCCATTACCATATCTCTCATATGAGTGGCATGTTGTTCTCTAGTTACTCCAGGGATTCTATTTCTAGGGGTTCTCATTTTAGCAGAAAAGAGAAGAGTTTGACCTACAGTAAGATGAGGGAAATGAGTTTCTGATTCAGCAGAATAAATGACATCACCTCGGAAATGATTTTGAATATCATCTGGAGAAATACCATGATAATTGATGGTGGAAGTTTCATCAATATGAAATCCATAAGTTTGTTGAGCAACTGTTCTTAATAAAGTTGAACAACCAGCACCAGGACGACCTAAAACGACTACTAATTCACCAGGAAAAACCAAACCATCCATAGACTGAAGAATATCAACATGAATACGGTTTTTAAACCCAGTAGCAGCATTATAGACCCAAGTACCAGCTTTTAAGAATGTATTATAAACAGTAGCTTGGAAATCAGCATCAGTACCATAACCATAAGCATGAAGGTCTTTATAAGCGAAACCCAATTCACGTTCTTTATATCTTTCTGGATCAGATTGATAAATTTGGTACATATTTTTAGCCCATGCTACGGAATTAAAATGTTCTGAATTAGGATCTAATTCAGAGTCGGTGATGTTATCATGAAAAGGGTTAACATGACCAGGACGAGATTCAGAGGATGATAAATCATTTCTGGAGTAACTTCTTACAAGGTCGAGGATATCATCTTTTGTATTAGATTTGTGAGATTTATGAGACTGATGGGTTAATTGTCTTGCTAATTCTTGAATATGATTATGTTCGACATCGCCATTATAGTAATGAGGATCTTTTTCTGATAAATCAGGGGATCCAGACATCTAATTATGGTTAGTATACCTAGACCTAGGTCTGGACCTGCTACCCCCTGAAAAGACCCTTAAATGAGGTGCATGATCATCGTATGCATCGTATTTAAGTCTATCGGGGAAAACAGGAAACACTCCCCGCAACGTAAAATCACACTCACTTTTAGAAAACACCACCAAATAAGAAAAAAATTGAATAAATGAAACGAAAGATCAAGAAGAAAGAGATGAAAATATTAAAATATTAAAATAATATTAACACTCAAAATGATAATGAGAAACTTTATAATAATTAATCAATCTAATAGATCTACTATCATTCAAATGAATACTTTATTACGTTAGCACTCAACCAACATCTAATACAATTATCTATAATCCAATCTTCGAACCCTTACTTCCCAACTTACATCAATTTTATTGGGTATTTAGTTGATCAAAAGTTCAGGCAGGAATTGTTTAATTTCCTCACTAAAATTAAAAATTTATATTAAGACGCATTCATCCTACTTATATACAATCTTATCCATTTTCATCTCTTGATAAACCTTAATGTGGTATATGATTTTACCCACCAAAAGGAAGTAGATCGTATCAACCCGGAACGATTTTGACTGCCGAAACGTATATTGATATCTCCGACGTTAGAGAAAGTAGTGCGAGATTATCCGAGGGGGTAATAGAAGGCAGTTTGAGTGGCAATAAGATCGTGCCAGATCGGATTGAATCACCCAGAACCCGAAGTCACAGCCAAGCCAAGAAATTGGTAATAGAGTGAGAGAGTGTGCGTGCTATTACTGTTAGTTCATTTTTTACCTGCATATAAAATATGGGGGTAGAAGAGTGAGTTGGTGAGCCTAGGCAGGGGGCGGTTTGTAGTTTTTGGTGGCTAATATGGTTCGGAAAGTTATAAGTTTCCGGTTCCGCATAGTGTAATGCAGCCGTAACCTCTCTGTGAGCATTATCTTGCGGTTATTCATTTGGAAATTTTTTATTCCCTATTCCGTTCTGTACGCGCAGCGGATTTAAGTGCTGCATAGTGAAAGAGGTTAATGCCGGAGATAATCGATGAGGAAGGCGGCAGACGGCAAACGGTAATGAGTTGGACGGATGAGAATAAGCATCCGGATTCCGTATATTAGGAACTGCGGTGATGATTTAATGTGAGAAGGTCTGACGTAACGACATAAGCGGCTACTACTATTAATTGTTGGTACTAGAGAGATTGCCAATTCCGTAGTTGGAATGTTATTGTGATCTCTCGGTAATAGGATATATCTAACATTCCGGATAGTGCGTGAAATACCATGCTATCGGAGATACCATCGATAATTTGCCACTCATTTTATAAATGAGGTTAGTGAATTGAGAGTTTCTTACTAATGGTGGATATCACGGAATCACGTTTTTTTGTTTATAAATAATAAGTTAAGATAAGCTATTTTTATATTCAGTCCTTGCGTTTGTTTAGACCCTACGCCGCAGCATCTCTCATTGAGGCTGAACTAATGCCGTGCGAGGATTCGAGAGTGCGTTAAGCAAGTACATAATAGCTTTTATGAGAACTATGAATTAAATTTTAGTAGTTATTATATATGCGTTATAAAAAAAAGTTGGTCTGTGAATATACAAAATATAACTACCACTTTTGTATAATCGTGATAGAGAATTAATAATAATTAATAATATCATATCATATGACCTTTTGGTTCCGCTCTACTGTTGTGTTCGCCGTACTCGACAAAGTTAGCTGGTGTCTCTATCTGAATCGCACTGCTGCGAGTTCTGCAGGGGAAAATGCCGATCAATCCTGATACAGTAATGCAGGGGAAAAACTAGCCGATCGATAGAAAATAGGTCTGCATCTTGGACTGTGCATGTCTCGTACGGTAGAAGCTTCTAAGAATCCACACTTTTTGAATGTGAAACACTCCTTTTATCATTTTATTGCTATCAGAATTTACAGCTGTAAAGCTTAACAGGCCTACGTGTGGAGTAGATATATTACTATGGTGTATTGCTTTTATGTCTGTTATTTCATATAAAACATAATACATCTCATCTATTTATTTGCGAGTATCGAAATTCTCATCTTCATCATGAAATTTTTCGTTTCTCTCTTCTTATTAACAAATGTTGTTTCTGCTTTTCCAACTGAATCTGCAGACCAGTTCGACTGTCCCTCACGTGATAAGTTCGTATCATTAGATTTCAGTAGAAAAGTTGATGCTCCTATTTATATCAATCAGCATCTTAATGCTAGATCTGATCAATTCATAAGTGAATCGTTGAGAGGTGACTCCGCTTCTTATTTTATAGAACTCAAAGTCGGCACCCCTCCACAAACTTTCAGTGCTGCATTGATACCGGTTCAAGTGACCTTTGGGTTATTGGCAGTAATAATCCTTATTGTGCTCAGAATCCCCAAATAATTGTTCCAGGGTTTATTAACTGCTCTTCTGGTACTTTTAATTATAATGAATCATCGACTTTCCAACCAAATAATTCAGACTTTAAAATCAGTTATGCAGATTACACCCTAGCTCAAGGTTTTTGGGCTACTGAGAGTCTTGACATTGGTGGAGTCACTCTTTTGAATTCATTTATTGCTGTAGCTTCACAGGCAAACGCTACTGAGGCCGTCTTCGGTATCGGGTTTCCATCTGCTGAGGCTACCGTCAACGGAGTAAGACAATATATGTATGAGAATGTTCCTCAGCTTCTCAAAACTCAAGGTCATAGTAATACTGTTGCCTACTCGCTTTGGTTGAATAGCATTCAAGCTGAATCTGGGAAATTCTCTTTGGTGCTGTAGATCACGATAAATACGAAGGAACTCTCTTCACCGTACCGCTAATAAAGTCCCAGCCTGAGTGAGCTCAGTAAACCAATTGACATGACTGTCTTCCTTGATGGGATTTATTTCGTCCACTCAGACAGTGATCAGACATCTTTGTCTGGACCGATTAGCTCTTTACTAGATTCTGGTAGCACTAACATGGCTCTCCCAAAAGCAATTCTTGGTTCTACTGGCAAAACGCTTGGTGGTAAATGGAACGAAACTGCACAAAGTTATATTTTCCGTTGTGCTGTCGCATCGGGAGATAGTTCCCTCCTTTTCAATTTTCAGTGGTGCAAATATCACCCTCCCCTTGTCCCAAATCGTTACTGACTTTAAAGACAATGATGATAAAATCATAACATATGACGGTATTCCACAATGTGCGCTGAGTGGGATCTCCCCGTTGACCCCACGGACGGGTGTGATTCTTGGCGATTCTTTCCTCCGTAGTGCATATGTTGTCTATGATCTGGAAAATTTCGAAGTTTCCCTTGCCAACACCAAATTCAACGCCACCTCTAGTAAGATAGAAGCTATCCCGGTGAATGGCACTGTCCCCCGAGCTGTCAGGGCTCCAGGCTATGAGACAGAAAAAGAGCCCAAATCCCAAAATGAAGGCACCACTGCTGCAGGTCATCGCGAAGTTCCATCCAAATTGCTATCTATATTCTCTGCCCTTTTCGTTACCGCTACACTATTGTTATTATTCTAGAGAGGGTCGAGCATATTATATAGGTGTATTATTTATTTTTAATTTAATGTATTCGAGTTAGAAGCGACAGGTGCGGATGCTGTGTGTTTGGTACCTGGTGGACATTGTCCTTTTATTGCTTAACATAGCACAGGATGACGAACGTAGGAGAAGTCTCTTGTCTGTCGCCGGCAGTCAGACTCTGGCAAGATGCAGCTCTCCGTTTCCCAAATCGATCCATATAACGCAACGAGCGCAGCGAGCAACGGGTCTGGGCGGAGCCCAGCCGCCGGCCGGAGGCAGAGATAGAAGAGAGTGACCATTTCATTACTCTTTTTCGGCCACTCCATCATCCCATAGAACAATTCTATCAAGCTCCTGTAAATACTGTGTGGGCTCTAAGGAATTGCTTAAGGATAGTAAGCCATTGATGTCTGGGAATTGAGGGAATGAAAAAGAAAGATTTGCTTCATCTTCAAATGCTGCTGCACGAACATTGATGGTTGTGTTGGAATAACGAGCATTTTCTAGACGGTCCATGAATTGTTTCGCTAAGTTGTCCTGTGATTGGTCGATTGTTGACCAACGTTTGGAGCCATCTTTAAGAGCAGTAATTAGGCTGTCGAATTCTCCCTTTAATGGAACATCAAAAAACTCAGAATGCGCAAGGAGAGCCCTTGCAGCAATAAATACACAGAGGCAGAATTGAGGAGGGAGAATGTTTTTAGTGTAATAAAGAAATTTAGTAGCAATAGTAGAGATTTCCGAAGCAGCAGTTAGACAAGTTTCAGATGCGATTGAACTAAGAATTTTAATACGTTCATCGGGGGTAACATATGCGATATTTTGATGAAGGAGAATAACACTCGCATTGTGAGTTATATGGGCAAGAGTTAAGTTTTGATCCATCCATCCATTTGAATGAACACGAGATACTTGCCATTTTTCGGGCAAAGAAGCCTTCCATCTAACAAGCATACTATCGAGTTCTTGAAACAGATTAAACCATCGAGTAAATCCATCGTCACTAGATGAAAAATCAACCGATTCACGTCTTAGGAAATTAACAACTCGATCAAGAAACTCAGTAGCTTCAATCAGATAGGCATAACCACCCAACGCATTCATATCATCCACTGGATTAAGAGCATTCTGAGAGATATTAAAGTACGGCGTTGTTCCATCATATTCATCTCTCCAAACAGTTCCTTCTATAGGTAATCTTCTTTTAACATCTGAACTCGTCAGACTTGTATTCCAACCAGTAGCAGCAGAACAAAATCTATCCATTAAAAAAACGCTCCAAAAAATTCTTCTTCTTGTTTCACTTTCTGTCCAATTTACTGGCGAAGTTAAGAATCCTACTCGGTTTAATAATTTATTAGTTGCTTTATCTTCTTCTTCAACCGATAACCCTAACTGTTCAACTATCCTCGTAGCACTTGCGATGACTGACCAACTTCGAGGACCCTGTCCACTACATAAAGTATCAAAAGCTAGAATAACGCTAGCTTGTAATGTTTCCACAGAAAATCTATCAATACAAGTCAACAACACAGAATCTCTGCATCGTTTATAATAAAACAATTTCAAGTCCGGTTCAAGCTTTGAAAATCTTACAGTCGCAGCAGTTATTGCTTGAAGAATCACTGTAGAAGGCCTTTGATCCGAATCCATAGCTTGCCAAAAGCTAGGTTCATGTAATAAAGGTATCCAAGGATGAACAATCTCAAAATATAAAGTACAAATTGTCTTTAACACGTCGACCCCAGGAATTATCGCAGTACCAGAATAACTAGCTGCATAGCTAGTAGTACTTAATTTCCTTTTTTTTACATGACTATTACTAGCTGCTTCTCCGTCACTTATTAATTGACTTTTTAACTCCTCTAACGAATCTCCTAAACTACCATTATCAGTCGGACTAGAATTTGTTAAATAACGTGATATTAACAATGATTGACCCAAAACTATTGATTCCAGTTTATGCATTCGATTATTGAGTTCTTCTATATATCCATTCTTAGGACCTCTTCTTTTTGCTTCTTCAAAAACACACAATGCCCCGGTTGCAGTACAACCATCGCATGGTTCAGTTCTCGAGCATTTCCTTTTCTTTTGTCTACAATTATTACAAGCTGTCGAATACGTCGCACCATTAGGACTATTTACAGACATCACTGCTTCAGGTCCAATATTTGGTTTATCAATCAGCTCTGCTGCTTCACCAACTCGGAATTAATTGTGGGGAACATAGCCGCGGGTCGGCTTCCTGCCTCCGGCGGCCGGGCTCTGCCCGGACCCGTTTTGCTCGCTCCGCGAGCTACTGAATCGTCGTGTAGCACTGAAAGAAATCTCAAGTGTGATACATTTGTAAAGCAATTGTATAACATATTCAATTATGGATCTTAAACGAGATGAAGATCTAAACAAAACAAGTAGTTGTGGCACGCTCGAAGCCCCTTTTATTATTGATCGATATCGTATTAGTATCCTTAACTTATGATAAACTACTGACATTTCGATGATAAATTACGTTTCTTCATAGCCATTATCCTAACACTTTGTGCAATTAGACACACTAACGCGCAATGCGACAGCTATAGAGTCTTACAATGTCTAAATAATACTGGAGTGGCATATAATTATGCGGTAGACAATGATGGTTGGCTAAATGCTCTACCTGCAACGCGAAGACCATTTAACTTTTCAACTATAGACTCTGGACTAACGAATTGCTATGCAAGTCACTCCAGGCAAATCGCCACCGTAATGTTAAACAGCGAAACGTTAGCCAGTTAGCACTTAGTAGTTTGCCTATCAACTCAGCAAACGCTGAAGACATCATAGCTCAAGGGCTTAGAGCAGTAGGTGCGGTGAAAGTCATTAGCAATAGACCAAGACTTAACCGATGAAGCCTACTTTATGCAGCATTTCCAAGTAATCATAGGTTGCACGGACTATGATTACTCAACATGCACTACTGTACATATTATTCTAGCAGTTTTACTAGTATATTTGTCGAAAAACGTGACAATGACATAACGTTAACAACCACGAAATGGCCACATCATTCTTGTACCGGTGGTTATCAGACAGTATTACAACCACAGACAGACAGTCCATGATTTACTTACTCTTAATTAATAATTTGTAGTAATATTGTAATCGTTATCCCCCTTTGTTCTCGCCGCTCATAGACTCTGCCCACCATGAATAGTATAGGTAGCGAACAACTCAATTGATCGCAGTTGAGGCCCGAAATTTCACATCTCATTCTGAGCTTAAGTAACTATATATTAATTAACTAAATTCATATCTAATAATCTGTTACCAATCTCTAAAAAGTAGTAATCAGCATAAACTAATCCAGTATCGTAATTTCTATTATGCGAATGCTCGTTATTATTAACAGTTGAATGATCTAGGATTACTGCACTATCAGCATTAGTGGTCGCATGTGACATGGTGAAGTTAAGAATAGTATCAACTTTAGAAATATACTTGGAATCTTTTCGAAGCTCACAAATCAATAATAATCCAGAACATGCGATCATTGCGGCAGAAATATCAAGAACACAAGGTTTAGGAGCATCGAAATCCCAATATACGACACCATTCTCAACTCGAGAAAGAAAGTAATCTGCTAGTTTCTCGGCAACTTCAAGATATTTGCGATTCTTGGTATACTTATATACGCTAGCGAATCCATATAATGCCCAGGCCTGTCCCCGACTCCAACAACTCTCATCTCTATAACCTTGATTAGTCAAGCCAATCTTTCTAGTACCCGTTTTGGTATCAAACACAACTAAATGATAAGATGAATAATCCTCTCTTAATTGATTTTCAATAGTGGTATCAGCATGTTTAGTTGCATGATCAGCATAAATCGGATCTCCTGATATAATTGATGCTGCGTACAAAAGATCCAAATTCATCATATTATCAATAATAACCAAAAAATCACTATCAGGATTATCAAACTGATAACGCTTTGAAGAAGCAACCTCCCATGATCGGAATGCTTGAACTTTATCACTCCATCTCTTCATTAAAGACTTTGCTGCTTCAATTATGATATTAGCCGATTGTTTACTACCATTCAATTGATAATCACGCCAAAATGCTGGCATAATTAAAAATCCAATATCATGAGTAGTAGTATTAAACTGATGAGGTTCTAATCTCCTCTTCCATTCTTCTGCTAATTTATTCAATTCTTCGCCATCAATACCATCCAATTTCGTCTTCTTAGCGCGTTCTTTAATTGCCCATAAACTTCCCGGAAAGAATCCTGAAGTCCACCATTCAAACGGTTCATAGATATACTCGTCAGTATTACCAATTGGAGTACAATGTGGAAACCCGTTTTCGATAGTTGGTGTTAACTTTGCAACATTGATGACTTTCTTGATATAAGATACATCAAGAATGTCTTTGTATAATGATAAAGAGCTTGAATAGGTCATAGTTAATGAGCGACGTACTTAATTATGGATTTATCTGGTGGTACGGTGGTTATATATTAACATGATAGTAAAATTACTATGAAAGGGGAATCCGGAGAAATTGATTTGACAGCCGGACTAATATTCGGACCACCTCCGTTATATGTGGGGTAGCTGCAGCAATGGGAGATTTGTTTTAGCTGTTTTGGGAAGAGGGTGACAGAATTATGTGGGGGCACAATTCGCCGGACCGTAAGTTTGACCCGGCCCCACTTTCCAATTTGAGAATTTTGTCACATGATGGCGTGAAGAACCGTAACGGGTCAACGAGACGATCAGGGGTAGTGAGGGAGGGACAAGGTAATGGGCGATTTTCAGGTTTATGTACTTACCTATATTTTATAGTTTAATTTATTAATGCATCTATTAAGAGGCATAACCTAACATACGGCTCTCGCGTATATATGATTCATTACAATACCATCTACAACTGTAATTTCCCACCTATACTTAACACCAGAGTCTATCTAGTAATTTAGAAGCAAATAATAATAAGGGTAACGCCGAAGACCTCTGACCTCTGTATTCATTCTGTAATCATTTATTCATATAAACTAAAAAACTATCTAGTGTACAAAACTCAAACACTCTCAACATGCTCAATTGCTTGCATCTTCTCATCATTCAGACCAGCTTGATTGGCAATTGCTCTTCTAGCACCAACTTCACCGAATACTTCAGCAATATCTTCAAGATCCTTGCCCGCAGTCTCAGGGAATACAAAATATACTACCAGAGTTTGAATTGCTAACCAAACAATCCAAACGATATAGTAATAGTAACTAATCTTAGCCATAGCTATCGGATTGACGTAATTGTTAAATAGACCGACAATATTAGCCGACAACTGATACATCATCGATCCAGTAGCTCGCATAGTGTAAGGACAAACTTCCATAATATAAGCAATTGCTATTGGTGCAGCAATATGATATGCTATTTGATAGATAAAAATCATAGCTACAACACCATGAGCCAAAGCATGATCTTCGAAATTTCTTTGTTTATTGAGAGCAGAAAGAATCGTAAAGATAATGTAAACGATGCACATACTAATATATCCAGTCATAAACAATCTTCTTCTTCTATAAGCACCAACAAGAATGGCAGATATAACATCGGCAACAAGAGAGACAGTAGTCATTCCAATATTAATCTTAAGTTGAGTAACTGAATCAGTAATACCAATTGAATTAAGAATAAGAGTTAAATAATATGAGATAATAGCATTTCCTGATAATTGTTGGAAACTTGGTACTGCAATACAAATAAACAATCTATGACGCATAGCTTTAGTCTTGAACCATTTAGCATAATTCTGAATAGAAAGAGTATTAGTTTTCTCTTCTTCAAGAGAAGCAGCAATCTCGGCCATTTGAAACTTAACAACTGGATGTTCACTATCTCCTGCAGCATGATATTTGGTAAAAAAATCTCTTGCTTCTTGAATTCTACCCTTTTCTACCAAATATCTTGGTGATTCAGGACCTAAATAAGCAAGTAAAATTTGAAGTAATGGAAAGAATCCTTGAAGTAAAGATGGAATTCTCCAACTCCAATTACTCGTATTAAAAGATGATTTATAAGGACCCCAAGTAACAAGAGCAGCAACAAATGATCCAAGTGGCCAACTAGCTAATAAAAATGCTGATACAGTGGGACGTTGAGTTGGATATGCACATTCTGCTAATAAAGGACCAGAAGCAGTAGATGCCCAACAACCACCAATACCTAATAAGACTCTACCACCAATAAACATTGAAAAATTTTGTGCAGCACCTTGAATAGCAGCACCAATAACAATAATAATACATCCAGTAACAATAGTCCAACGTCTACCAATATAATCAGTTAAAAGACTTGCAAAAGGAATAGCAACCAAAGTACCAATAGTTACACCATTACTCATGGTACCCAACGTACCACCAGTAGGATGATTAAAAAATTTTTGCCATGGAGTTAAACTTTGAAGACCGTTCATCATACTACCATCAAATCCTGATACGATTTGAGATAGAATAGCTCCTACCAAGAGGATATTTAATTTCAGAATATGAGGATAAAAAATCCAAAATCGTGTAAGTTTAGGAGTTACATCGACAAGAGTTTTTTCCTCCTGAACAAGTTCAAGGACTTCTTTAGCTTCACTCATTATGATATAATAATAGATCGATGATGATAATTTACAACTTTGGAGAACATGTTCTTAAATAGAATATTTTCTAATGACTATTGTTTCCCCACACTTTTTTGAAATCAAATATAAGATGGATGACAGCGGACAGTTCCGCAAGATCCTCCGGTTTACGAACTTAAATGCCAAGACCCCCATGGGTGAAAGGAGGGGCAGAGGGGCAGAGGGCACATCAGTAATCATGCAAGGCTATTTAGACTGTTGATATACGATTTAACTACAAATTATATGATGTGTTATCCGTCAATAGATTGGCCGGTAGATTGGGGTGGTCTATGGTAAGTGGGCGGAACATCATCTACCCTTACTAGCGATCACCACCCCACACATCACATCACACCCCACATGCACTTTCCTCCCCACACATTTTGGTCCGAGAGATTGTGCGGACGCAGAATCTTGTGATCCACACAATCTAGGGAAAACTAGGGGTAAAAATAGGGAATAATAATTCATCTATGGAATATGCTGTTTAATGGGGTGCAGCTGATGACATGTGAGTACAAAGTACATAAAGTTATTAAGCTATTAAGTCCACCGAGAAACGTTTAGTAAGGATATTCTGAATTGGTTAGTTTCCCCACGTATTCTATGCCTCCGGCGGCTGGGCTCCGCCCAGACCCGTTGCTCGCTGCGCTCGTGCTGCTACCATTGTCTAGCGAGGTGAGGGCAGCTAATATTCACATAGCGATGGTAAAGGGCTGGAATAGCTATCTGCTGAAAGATTGTAGGATTGTATTCGCATTAGATAGCTGGATTTTGTAGATTATAGACGACCTGTAAGCTGAACAACGCATTAGAAATACACACCATCCAACAAAGCGACATCAATGAGATTGGTGATTAGGTCGCAAGTTAACAGTCCTAGAAGACTAAATCATAAAATAAAAATAGTATGCTATGTATATTATCGCATAGGAGGAAATATCTGGCATATCGACTACCGTATGCAGAAAGAAACCGGCATATTCCGTGACTACACATTGATTTGTTATCAACCTCTTTAGTTTGGCATCAAGCTAAAGCGAATAAGATGGTCGTTACAAGGAAATTCCTTTAAATATAACTTATATACGTTTTGAAACATGAGATCCATCTTAGAAAGATTCCTCCTCTCTGTCAAAAGCATACTCATAATTCATAAACATTTCTTCAAAATAATCAATAATATAATTGGCTTCGCTTCTTCCAAATAGCTTGACGAAGAGCTGCACTTAGCTTCAGATCTCGATATCGCAACTTGATGGGCTTCTCTAATGACTCCATCTCTTGTATTACTAAATTTTTCATACAGTGATAATTGACGTGGTTTGTCGAGCTAATCTGTCATAACGAACTTCACAAATATCTTTTGGTGGTCAGAGTATGAATGAATTCATCAAAAAGGAGATAAAGTTGTTTCTCTCAAGAGTGATGTTTAGTTTCTCCATTCCATATACCGGATTGTATAACCTGAATAGTAGATCAATATCAATTGCACAACATCGCAGAACATGTTCTTATATAGATATTTTATTATATAAATCTCTCATGATTATGATCTATTTCCTGCTACTTTTCGTTAAGATAACTGCGGACATTTCTGCAAGTCACGCCGGAATAGAGAGACATTCATGTTAAGATATCGATAAAGCTGACACAAAATAATAATATGAAACATCATCTTGAGATCGTGCTATTAGCTATCAATTATAGGAGGTGGGATGAGTGGGGGTAGCAGGAAGAAAGCGGGATATCGTAGATCAGGGTAGCGACTAGATAAGGGCTCGCATTATAGATAAGGGTTAGGTTGTATGTTAATAACAGAGATGTATAATTTAATATAGCACTATATTTATATATAATTCAAACTTTCTTTTGAAAATGATCTCTTTAACAGACACGGATTGATATAGAAATAGGATGTACAATATCCTGGCGCAGACGCGATATCTACCTCCCTCTTTTACACAGGACAGTACAGACGCCAATTTCATGACCATCTAATATATTCTTCAGATCTAGATTTCCACCCTCATTTCCATCCATGTTCCACCCTCTTTTCCTGCCTCCACTCCTCCCTCTTCTCCCTCTGTATTTATTTCCGTCCTTCTTTCTGCCATTCTCTCATCTCAATAGGGGATGTTAGCCGTGTATGGATCGACCGGATCGAATAAAATATCAACATTGCAATACCTTCATCTCATCATCGTCTTCACTCTACAAAATGTTCATCCTACTTCCACTTTTCATAGTAGCTCTACCTCCGTTCATATGGTCAATTATTACCAGAACAATCCCATATGGGGCTCCTTTAAGTTTGACCAATAAAAATATCACCTTCCTAATCTCTC
The DNA here is from genome assembly GCA_030575175.1 of Sugiyamaella novakii. Lineage (NCBI taxonomy): Eukaryota > Fungi > Ascomycota > Dipodascomycetes > Dipodascales > Trichomonascaceae > Sugiyamaella > Sugiyamaella novakii. Next base: position 27,618 of record JAJMIH010000090.1, read on the forward strand.
ATCCTGATGATGAAGTAATGTTTTTTGGCCCTTCTTTAGCATTATTAACCATTCCTGAATTTAATAATACTGTATCAATCGTATCCTTATCATCAGGAAATTCTGAAGGATTGGGTAAAACGAGAACGTTTGAGTTGGCTAAAAGTGCTTGGTATTTTCATATTCCCCCATCTCAAGTTTATGTTGTTGATGAGGAAGATAAGTTTCCTGATTCAATGGACATTGAATGGAATCCTGAGTTAATTGCTGACGTTTTATCAGACATTCCAGGAATTTCCAATACTAATGCAATTATTACTTTTGATGAACAAGGGGTTTCAAATCATCCTAATCATATTTCTACTAGCAAAGGATCTTCATTATATATTGAAGGACATAAAGAAGTTGGACTATACAAATTGAAAACTGTTTCAATTTATCGAAAATATCTCATGTTTTTTGATGCGTTTATTAGCTATTATATTGAGCCATTTATTCCAGTGCTACATGGATATATTTCTGAATTCGTATCTAACAATGAAGCTTTGGCAGAAAGTGAATTCATCCGATCATTCATTCATCCGCTTACTCCAGAACCCCCAAAAACTGTTATTGTTTCTCGTCAATTACAATTCACTCTAGCTAAATCTGCCATGGTAAAAGCTCATGAATCTCAAATGAAATGGTATAGACATGGGTGGGTTATCTTTTCTAGATATATGATTGTTAATGATTTGATAAGGGAAAATTAGATAATTTTAATGTAATGCTTTATTCATAAATCGTATATATACAATAAGTTATGGTGATATGTTTATGCTGTATTCACCCTGCCATGTTTATTTACTTCTTCCTCTAAAGAGTTCATATCATGCTCAATTTTTTCATAATCATCATTTTCTTCACTGACATCAGTAGTTTCAAGTGATTTGGTAAGTACCTCCCTCGGAACTCCCTCTACTAATAATTTTTGAATCATACTTGACGTGTTGATATACTTTAAAACATCTTCTCGAACTTGATCGAATTCTCCTAATAATGGAGCCCATTCATTGACAATATTAATAGCTTCATCAATATGACCAGTTCTAGCATACCCCTTTGCAGCTCTTTTTAAATTCAAACAAGCAATTTCCAATCGATGAGGATTACCAGAATTTAAAATATCTGGCATATCAGCTATAAGGTTATTGAAATCATTCTTTGATGCAAAATATCTACTTCGCAAACGATACATTAAATCATTAGGTTTAATTCCATATTGCTTAATCATAACTGTCCATACATTTTCAAAAGTTTTTGCGTCAGTAAATGCTCCTTCAATTGGTCTTTGGGTAATAAATGACCATCGAAGAATAGTCGACCATAAATGAACTGCTTCATTACCATCACTAATATCAATCTTATATTCTCTTCGTAATCGATCCATTAATCTCAATGCTTCATTTACTCTACCATTCATACAAAATCCATCAATAATAGCAGCCAAAGTAGAAGTACTCGGATATAGTGTTGAATGATTACCAGGTTTAACCAGCTGCCTCCTTTTTAATCTAGATCGATTTACTAAATTCGGATTCGTTGAAACATTCCAAATTGACCAGAAAATTGACCTGACATCTTGTAAGTCACCCTTTTGACATAAATATAATAAAACAAGTTCATAAGTACGAGTATTGGGATGCATATTTCTTCGTAGCATTTCTGCAAGTAATAAAACCGCATCATTAACAGCTAAAGGAGTTTGATCAGGCTCGAACAATCGTAATTCTTGACGTTTTACTTTCATTCCTGCCCATTGTTTCCAAAATTTTGGATATGCATTACACGTAGCCATGATATATTTATTCCATAATTCAGTAGTTTGCAATGAAACATGCAATTTCTTCTGAACCTGTTCAGTCCAAATTTTCTCAACACTTTCATAATCATGAGCTTTAAACGCACACTCAATTAAACATGAGTAATCATCCGCAGTCAAACTATGACCGGATAAATCCATTGTCGATGCAATTTGTCTTGCTAAAGGCCAATATTGAGCAGCTTTAACACTTCCCAACGGGATCAGAACCAAGAACTGACTACACTGCGTAGCAGTGAAATGCCTTAAGCAGCCAGTAGGTTCTTCCTCTGCCAATCTTTGGAATGTATGTGATGCAGAATTCAAATTCCGTGAAGCAATAAACTGTCCTAATCTTTCAACATTTGGAGAATTGGCAAATGATGGAATTATTGATATTCCTAATCTCGAATCAGATATGCCACTCCGACCGTTTCTATAAAACTCGTCCGACACTCCTAACCTCTTATCCATCATTCTCTCTGTTGGAAGGGCAGAAAACTCCAATAATCCCAGCTTCAGGTCTTCCATATCAAATGGCTCTTTATAAGGACTACTTTTTATAGGACCACTTTCTGCCACAGAACTTGAAGTGGATATGGATCTCGCCATTGGGCACTTGCCTCCGGCGGCTGGGCTCCGCCCAGACCCGTTGTTCTCGCTCCGCGAGAAATAGATTCTCACCGATCGCAGTGTCGTGGCCCGAGCTCCGCAGTTGTACCTCGTGATCATTTTTCTGCACTGATTTCTGCGTTCGACAAGTCCAGCAGCTGTCAAATATCACTTCAATTTAGAACCAAAATGCCAAAACCTCAGATCAAACGTCTCTCTCAGTCACTTCACAGACCTGAAATTTTCAGGAGATTTATTGTGCGGGTAAGGGCACGCACGGCTGTACCTCTCCCGATATCCTCTCCGCGGAGCGGAGCAACGGGTCCGGGCGGAGCCCGGCCGCCAGAGGCAGAGAAAGTTGAATTTTAATTTAATTATTTTTATTGGGATTTATTTATATTCTATCAATATTATTTTTTTTTCAACTTAGTTCAACTCTATAATTTATGAACCGAAAACCTTAAAACAATAAACAAAAAAACAAATAAAATTGTGAAAAATTATTATGAAATTCCTTTTTTTTCTTGCATTGTCATTAACTTTACAATTCATCATCAGATGAAACATAAGCATCACCAAGTTCCTTCTTCTTCTTCATTCTCTCCTTCTTCTTCTTTCTCAATTCAGCAGCAGATAACTTCTTAGCCTTCTTCTTAGCTTCAATCTTGTTACCAAAGGCATCGAATTTATCTTCTTCATCATCCTTTTGATCAAGACGAGGTCCAGCACCTTGACCAGTAACCCAATTGTGACCAGATGGAGTCATCTTACCATCAAGAACGGCCCAGACTTCTTCAGTCAAATTCTTAGTGAATTCAGCAGAGTGGGTAATGATAACAATACCACCAGCGAAAGCCTTAAGAGCATTGGATAAGGCACCAAGAGAATCTCTATCAAGATAATTGGTAGGTTCATCAAGAACAATCAAATGGGGACGTTGCCAAGTACAAGCAGCCAAGACAAGTTTGACCTTTTGACCACCAGAAAGACCACGGATACGAGAGTGAGAAACAAGTTCAGCTTCAAGACCCAACATGGCACAGTGACTTTCAATCTCCTTACGAGTAAGAGGACGGAATTGACCAGAAGCAAGAGCTTCCTTCATATCAACTTCAGCAACAAGCTTGGAGTGGGTTTCGATAAGCTCAGAACGAGGAATCCAGGCATTATCAACAGAACCCATGGCAATCCATCTTTCATTCTTTAAGCCAATGTTTTCACCAAGGAAGAAAGAACATTCATATTCATATGAATTCTTGAACTTTCTTCTGGCAAGGACTTCATTAACACGTCTAGGAGTACCATCAATCTTGTAAATCTTGTTCATGGATTCTTCATCAGATTCATTGATTTGTCTGTTAGCACGATCCATGGTTTCTCTGTCTTCACCAGTTTGGAAACGCCATTGAATATATTCAGAAGGAGTCTTGTCAAGGTGGTTATCAATATGGGCAAAAGCGTGTTGCTTAATGTAGGCAATACGACAATTTTCGTGGACATAAACATCACCAGAGGTAGGGAGAAGTTCACCAGTCAAAACATTGATAAGAGTGGATTTACCAGCACCATTAGGACCAATGACAGCAATACGGGAGGAAAGAGAACATTGGAAATTGATGTCTTTGATTTGGGGTTTGGAGGTACCAGGATATTGGAAAGTCATGTTAGAAACCTTAACAATAGCCTTTTGTTTAGTCTTGACACCTTCAAGGAAACCAGGTTCGGGGAAAGAGAATTCAAGATCAGAAGCACCAAGTTCATAGTAAGACTTAGCAGTAGGAACCTTCTTAACGAATTCAGAAAGATTACCCTTGTATTTTCTGAGCTTATATCTTTCGTAGTGAATGATATATTGACAAACCTTGTCCAAGAAACCAGAATCGTGAGAGACGATGATGGAGGTAATGTTACAAGTAGTCAAGTAGTTGATCAACCAAGCAACATTGACAGTATCTAAATGATTGGTAGGTTCATCAAGCAACAAAATATCAGCATTACGGAGGACAGCAGTAGCCAAAGCCAACTTCATCTTCCAACCACCAGATAAGGAGGTAATTGGCATTACAGCCATTTCATTGGTGAAACCGAAATCAAGAAGAGTCTTGGCAACAGTTTCTCTAGTACCGATATTCTCACCAGTAGTAGCAATGACGTAGTCAACAACATTGGTATCAGCATGAGTACCATCAATATCGTGTTCAACGTAAACAGTCTTACATTCTTCTTGAGTAGGGAAACCTTCGACTTGACCATTGGCAATAGCTCTCATAAGAGTGGACTTACCAGCACCATTAGGTCCACAAAGACCATAACGACGGGCACGCTTAAGACGAAGTTGAGTACGGTTAAGTAAAATCTTGGCACCATAAGCAAGAGAGAACTCACAGTTACATAAATCTTCACCTTCATCATCTTCTTCATCAAAAGCGGGACCACCAGGAATATTAGCAACAGACTTCTTACGGAGTTGTTCAATAAGTTGACGAGCTTCACCGTCGTGGAGGAAAACAACAAGGAAAGGACGGAGAGTCTCAGCCCAATCACCTTCATTGATAAGACGTTCATCAATAAGATCACCAGCAATAGCAGCAGCGTATTCAATGATAACGTCAAATCTCTTGTCAACCTTCTTATCCTTAAGAAGATCCTTGATAATAGCCAAGTTAACATTGGTGTCACCAGCAGTGGAGACCTCAGGAATCTTGTCATCATCACCAATTTCACCAACACGTTTTAAAGTGTTGACAGCTCTAAGAGTAACATCACGAGCTTCAGGATCAGCAATATTAGAATAGTTGGTCTTTAAAGCAGGATAAAGTTTAGACAAGAAAGGAGCGACAACTTGAGGATCATCGACCAATTTACACATATTATCAGCGATAACAGCAGCTTTACGTTTGATAGCAGTATCACGTTCAGCCAAACCACGTGATAAAAGAGGAACCATAATAGAAAGAGTGGCAGTAGTAACTTCAGAAACAAAAGTAGTAGCACCAAGTAAATGAACAGTTTCAGGAACTTCAGTAGGTTTAGCAATACAAGCAATCAAAGCAGGAATGAAATTAATAATATCCTTGTTATCAATAGTCTCAGTGGACTTATTAATAGTAGCAGTAGCAGCCTTCTTAACTTCAGGTTTAGTATCCCACATAGCTTCAGATAAAACAGGGATTAATTCAGGCATACGAAGAGCAATTTGATCACGAGCAGCATCAACAAGGAAAGAAAGAGCTTCTAAAGCAGCAACCTTTTCAGTCCATTTGTTGGAATTAGCAATAGAATTGGTGATGTGAGGTAATAAAGCCTTAACAGCATGAGGAGTAACATTCTTAGACAACTCCTTAATAGCTAAAGAAGCAGCATCACGAACTGGAACAACTTTATCACCAGCCTTTTCCAAAACATCAGTAGCTAAAGCAACCAATAAAGGTTCAACTGAAGGAGCTAATTCCTTTGAAGCAGCAATAGTACCATAAGCTTCAACAGCATTTTGTCTAATACGAGCATCTTTCTTGTTATTAATAGCACCCTTTAATTCAGTAAAGAACTTTTCTGGTAAATCATGTTCTTCAATAGGACCATTAATGAAAGAAGCAACGTCATGAGCTACAGCTTTTCTGGCATCATCAGAGTCAGCAATAACGATCTTTGCAAAGAGTTCGTCAAGGACTTGAATGGATACTCTTTTTTCTTGAGCAGCGGCCATTTTTTTGATTTTTTTTTTAAGTTTAATAAATAAATAAAAGAAATGGATGAAGAAAGAAAAGAGAAAAAAAAAAAAAAAGAAGAGAAGAGAAAACGTATCACACTCGGATTTGGTTTATTACTTATATCCCAAAATTTTTTAATATCCCACCAAAAAAAAAAAAAAAAAATTCAAGTGTGCGGCTTCAAAAAATTTTCTATCACCCCTAACCCTCCCGTACTCTAATCAATCCCAATAGAATTAGAACATGCATTATTGGACGGTTGAGGTAAGTGGGGCATAAAATATATATTCCGTATGGAAGGACGAAAAGAAGGTTCAATCTCTTGCGGCAGTCTCTACCTCTATGCTGTTTCTACCTCTACTTCTACCAACAAATGCCTCCGGCGGCTGGGCTCTGCCCAGACCCGTTGTGCTCGCTACGCTCGCTTTTCCTTTTCCACCTGCCCGACTGGCAAAATTACCCCTCCACTCATCCTATACCGAATACAGCTAGATGTCTAACCGCCTTTTTAACGGGATTTTCCCTGTCTGCCTCCGGCGGCCGGGCTCTGCCCGGACCCGTTGCTCCGCTTCGCGGAGATACTCACAGGCATCCAACAATTCTGAATATCTACAAATCATTCATTATCTACGCTCTGCTCCCTACATCCCCTGTCAACATCCCGCACTTATACCGAACCGAGGGTCTATGATCGCCGCATATCCACGTTGCTCTACTCCTAATTGGTAGGGTCCGCGCGGCAGTACGACGCCGCTTCCGACACTACCCTTCGTTCTCCCAGTTCTGCCAACATACTCCTACTGTAACCACGACGGATCACGCTAATGGAGGGATATCTCGGAACGGCATAATTTTAGTCTTCTATGCAAGGAACAAGAGAAAGAAAAGCATGGATTTCTGGTCCGTGTATCCTATTCAACAATGGATATTGCTAACAATGATCATGGAACGTATTCTTACTTTCGCTTGTTAGCAAATTCATTTTATAGTAAACGTTTATGCACGTCTGTCACAATCTAGCTATTTCCAGTACCTACATGTGACGACGCTATATAATAGAAATATACTCTTTGTATTGCTCGATCGATCGTCTCGTGAGCAATTTGACGAATCTTAACTATTGTTGAGGGATGATTATCTTTCACTGCCAATCAGAAGTTATAGCGGAATACGGAAATATGACTAAAAATACCCAAGCAGAGTACAATGGCAACAGCTAAATATACTGATTGATACAATAATATTTACAGTACAATCACGCCTGAGAGCTCAATTGACTCAGTACCATTTCTAACAAGAGGAACTGGCACTAATAAGAGAGCTAGCGGTTGGGGTGATGAAGGTGGTGAGGAGACAGAATGTGAAGAAGACTGCAGAGAGGCATGGCTGAATGAGGATATACTATATACTACCGCTACTAGTTTGTAGCACCAGAGGGAAAGAAAGGGCGGATAGCTGTCTGAACAACGACAATTAGCGTATTCTAAATCACCATGGCCAATAGAAGTTACTTTAGCAGTTGCTACTCACGCCCTATCGAAGAAATTCTTAATTCTTACTTTCTCAATTCAAACAAACGGAGAAAGAAATGCGAATGCGATTTATTAGCATACAAGACTCACAAACTTTCAGAAAAATGAATATTAATATTTCTTGTTAATTGTTGGTTTTTCAGTCAAGGGAATAAAAAGATTGGTCATCATCAGAGTAACACCCATATAAGGTAACAAACCCTTAACTCGCTGTTATATATTATGCACTGAATTAGTACACAAAAACTTTCAGCCAACAAGTTGGTTGCATGGTGTAACGGTTATCACATCAGATTTTGACAAGTGATTAGGTTAATAGCTTAATTAAGAACTTTCTGGGAACCCCGGTTCGACTCCGGGTGCGACCTGTTCTTTTTTTGGTTTATAAAAGGAATATATGTTAATAGACGATGGAGACATAACCGACAATCTATATTAGTACGTAGATTGTGGCCATTACGTCGGCCCTTTGGTTTGCTATTTACTGATCAAACTCTATTTTACTTAAACCAGTGAATGCTGACTAGTTGATAAATCGTGATAATGATTGGCTAGATATTATGCCGTTCCCACATACTCAGTATTATGGCGCCGTTCCCATGCTATTATTTCTCGACGATTAATTAGATAGCAAGCAACTGAGAACTAGTGCTGCTAGTCACTCCGGCTATTGAATAACGGATATAAAGTAAATAGAATTAAATTGCATAGAGCATTGTTAATAGCCAAATTGGATTGATAACAGTAGAAAATCATCTCATTAGACTTTCGCATCGAACTTATTTATGTAGGCTTTCGGACTGTACTTCCGGATTGTACTTCCGCGGAGTTATATAAATGTGAGGGGTTGTTAGTAGTCTATTTAATGAGTCATATAATCCATCGAATTACATAAGAGACTAACTTATAATATCGTTAATCAATTTACACTCCAATGATTAAAGGTTCTTGTTTATGTCAAAAAGTTCAATATGAGTGCGATGGCGAAATAACTGCCTCCGGTATTTGCCATTGTAATTTATGTAAACGAGCTAATGGTTCTGTTTTTGCTGCAAATGGATCCGTTGATTCTGCAAAGTTGAAGTTTACGAGCGGAGAAGAATTACTCAAATCGTATTATTCCAGTGAAGATAAACGAAGGGTATTTTGTAGTAATTGTGGTAGTCACATTTTCAGTCAAAGTGACATTGAATCAGATATATCTCGATTAAGATTGGGTACAGTTACTGAGGGGGTTATCCCATCACCAGAAATGCAGATTTGGGGAGATTCCAAAGCAAAATGGTTTAAAGGAACTGATAATATTCCATGTTATTCACAAGCCAAAGGAAGTAAGCTATTAGATAATTGATGAATATAGTGAGAAATATATTTTTGCTAATGAAATGACTTTAGCTGCAATTAAGTAATTATTAGTTGTTCTTTACCTGGTCGTTTTCATATCTCGGACAATCCATCAGTAGCAAATGGACCATGAAAGCGCACTGATTGGCGTTGTGGGGGTATTTTCGGCATGATCTAGGAGCTCTGGAGCAGCTGCTTCGAAATTGATAAACGGTGATAAGACAAGTAGTGCCACTCGTACGATGTAATTAGATAGCAAGCAAACGAGTTGTAATAGCAGGCAAACCAACTCCCACCGTTACAATGGGCATAAAGTAATTAGAATAATATAGAGCCTTACAGGGATTGCTACTGTTAGCAAAATCATCTCATTAAACATTCTGTATTCTGGGATTATTAACTAAACATAATGTACGTATGCGTGCTACCAAATGAGACATGAGGGCATGTCGGTTATTACATGACTCATGACTCATATAATCGAGCATTATATATATGGTCAACTTATGATCTAACTTAAAGCTGCTCTAACAAATCAGTCTACTGATCAATTTACACTCATGATTAAAGGTTCTTGTTTGTGCGAAAAAGTTCAATACGAATGCGAAGGGGAAATAACTGCGTCCCGTCTTTGCCATTGTAATTTATGCAAACGAGCTAATGGTTCTGTTTTTGCTACAAATGGATCCGTTGAATTTGCTAAGTTGAAGTTTTCATGCGGAGAAGAATTACTCAAGTCATATGAATCTACTAAAGGTAAACTAAGATTCTTTTGTAGCAATTGTGGTAGTCATATTTACGGCCGAAGGGGTGAAGATGAACCAGAAATTTCGTTAAGATTGGGTACAGTTACTGAAGGGTTTATCCCATCAACAGAATATCAAATATTTGGAGATTCCAAATCTAAATGGTTTAAAGGAACCGATAATATTCCATGTTATTCAGAAGCCAAAGGAAGTAAGATATTAGATAATTGAGAAATATATTTTATTAATGAACAGAACAGAACTCCTATAGTCGTAACAAAGTACATATAATTATAAAGATAAAAAATAAAATATGAATCAGTAACTGAATAGTAACTAAACAACATTACTATTTACATCTATGTAACAAGAGATGGAGGAATTGTTGGTTGTTCTTTACCTGCTCGTTTTCGTCTCTCTAATAAAGTAGCTCCTTTAAGGTTAAGCTCAAACAATCCACCAGTAGCAAATTGACCATGAAAGTTGTGTGGATTGGGATTCTGGTGATGTTTACGAGATGATCTTGGAACTGATGGAGCAGCCTTAGATGATGCAGGAACTGCTTTACCTACCGAAACTCGTTCTAATCTTTGTTCAACTCCTTTCAACGATTCAGGATCATTTGATTCACTAATATCCATCTTATAATTCGATTCTTCTTCTTCTTCTTCTTCTTCTTCAGCAAGATCAGATTGAAATTTACCCTTCCATCTCACATTTCTTGCATTTTCTTCTTCCATACGATGAACTGCATTTGAAACATCAAATACTTCCTTAAGAGTAACCACAACTGGAGTTGGGAATTCCTTTGTAGAAGCAGATTGTGCTTGTGATCGTTCAGGAATGGCATTAATAGTTGCAGTACTAGTAGTAGTACCAGAAATAGCAGTAGAAGGAATAGGATTTGATCCAGCCATTGCCTTAGCAGCAGCTGCTGCCGCTGTAGAAGCTGCTGGTTTACGACCAGTAATCCATGGATGCTGCAAAAACTGATCAATGGTATACCTAGTTTCAGGATCAACCGTCAACAAATGACTAACTAAATCCTTTGCTTCACGACTAATTTCATCCCACCAAGGACTTAGAAAAGTATATTGTCCTTTAGCTACTTTTTCAGTCAAAACTTCAATGCTTTCATCATAAAATGGAGGAAATCCACATAAAACAGTATATAGTACGCATCCCAATGCCCACATATCTACACTTTTTGAATATCGTTCATCTTTGACAATCTCTGGTGCAGTATAACCAACTGTACCACAAGGAGTCATAGTTTTAGAATCCCAAATGATCTTTGATAGCCCAAAATCAGCCAATTTAATGACTCCAATGCCACCTCCTCCGACATTAGGAATAAATTCACCTTCATCTTCCTTTGATTCATCTTCTCCTTTACGAATATGTTTAACTTTTGATGGAACAAATTCTGTTGGATAGAATAATAAATTTTCCGGTTTAATATCACGATGTACTACGCCTGCTACTTCGTGTAAATATCTAACTGCCTCAGCTACTTGTACAATGACATGACGAGCTAAGTCTTCTGAAAAGTATGTTAATCTAACGATTTGATGGAACAATTCACCGCCAGGGATTAATTCCAAAACAATGAAATAATATTCAGGAGTTTCTTTAAAATCAGCCAATTCGACGATATTTTTATGCTGCAATTGTCTCATAATTGCGACTTCTTTAAGAATTGTTGAATGCTATAAAAGTTAGTAATAAGTTTTATATCGCTAATATCTGGAGAATGGTCAATCAACCCAAAGTGAACCAAAAAAGTTTTAGATGTCACCTGGGTAATATTTTTTTTCATTACCAGACCAGTTTCAGCTCACCTGAGTAGAATTCTCCGCCTTTTTGGCAGCTGGTCCCAAATGGCTTCTTTTCTAAAACAGTATGAGCGATATGAACACAATCATTTGAATTTGCCTCCGGCGGCCGGGCGCTGCCCGGACCCGTAGCTCGCTCCGCTCGAGAAGAGAGCTAATCAAGCGAGCTACCGGTCCCAGAACGGCCCGGCTATGATACAAAACATACCTGAGAAGAGCTCAATTCCTGTTTATGAATAACTTTGACTGCAACGTAGTTCTTATTCACACGGTCGTATGCTTTATACACGACGGAAAAGGCTCCGTCTCCCATTTTTTCTATTAATTTGAATCTTTCGAGGCCAGGATACTGGTGGATTTTAGACCGCTCCTCGTTCTCCTCGGCGATAATCTGTTTCACGGCGTCATTGTAATCCTCTTTGCGTTGATGATGTTGTTCGGCCGGGGTTTGCGTTACGAGATTTGGTTCGGACACCGAGCCTCGCTTATCCAGAGGAGTGGAAGTTATATTTGTAGTTTCTTGGTCGTTAGGGGCCGGGCTGACGACCAGTAGAGGTTGATTACCTTCTGGACCGGCGTAGGCCGCAGCCTGTTTACCATGACGAATGAAATTCCTCAGATTCTGGGAGGATGTTAGTATCGTCCTCTCCGCGGAGCGGAGCAACGGGTCCGGGCAGAGCCCGGCCGCCGGAGGCATGATGCCGTTCACGTACCTCAAATACAGCCATGGTGATGATGCAAGAGATGTGATATTTTGGAGAAGAGGAATGAACAAAGGAAATCCAGAAAAAACAATTAGAAAATTATTTTGATGGAAATTGTGATGAGATTTGTGTAGTTGGTTAGTTAAATACAACTGGGGAGGGTGGTAGAATAGCTAACGAAGTACAAGGAAGAGTTGACAAAGAAATCAATTCGTATGGGTTGTAGAAGTTAGTAGTAGAATAAGTTGTGGGTGTGTATTCGATTTAGAATACGAAACCACGAAGTTCTGAATAGATTTGATTAAGGGAAAGTAAGATGTAATTAAAAGGACAGTGGTTCGTAGGTTGTAGGTTGTAGGTGATGTGATGATTGATGATCAAACGCAGGATTAAATAAAATGATGTTCGGGTAGTGGAGTTTGTGGTGGTTAAGTATGCAGCAGACTGGAGTGGGAGTCACCGTAGTGGTGTGGTGGTGGTGATGGAAGTGGGAGAATTGTGAGTGGTTGGTATTAGCAAGGCAGGTTAAGGTAAGGCTGCAAAAAAAGCACCTGACGAAGCAGTGATGTGATGTGATGTAGTGAGCGGATGCGATAAGTGAGTTGTTTGCTGGGCAGGGTGTGCAGTGAAAAGCCACAAAACAAAACAAGAGAAGCAAAGCAAAAAGCAAAAAACAACCGCAAAAGTGAAAGTTGTTTGAGATCGGGTAGAGAGTTAAGTAGCTGGAAGGGAAGGGGGTTAGCACGAAAGTTAAGTTGGGAATATAATATGGGGTTAGAAAGCCAAGTGAAGCGGATTAAATGAGGTAAGGAGAGGGTTGAAATATATATGTATGGGAGGTAGAGGAGATTTCGGAGTAGTTAGAGATGGGCTGGCTGGAGTTGTGGTTACGTCACTGGAGATAGTTGCCGTGCTTGATTAGCCGTGCTCAAGTTAGTTTGAGAGCTAGCTGAAAAAGTGTTTGTATTGCCCGTGATTGCGGCCAAGGTGGCTCTGCTGTTCGGAGAAGCGAAGGGAAGTTTAGTGTGAGTGAGGTGTACGCCTCTCCGCGTAGCGGAGCAACGGGTCCGGGCAGAGCCCGGCCGCCGGAGGCAGAGTGTGGGTAGTGTGGGATGAGATGGAAGTTTATTGGGTCGAGTTAGGAATTTTTCATCGGGAGAGATTCCTAACTGGAGTAGAAAAGTGGGCTAGCAATGGGCAGTACGGTAGGGTGCGGTAGGGAGCGGTAGAATGCGGTAGGATACGGTGCAGTGCGGTAGTAGGGATACCACGGGTAGAGAAGGGTATTGATATCGTATGGGAGTCTGCGTGGGAGTACGACGAGGTACTATTGTGCTGGATATGTTTTCCCATCGATTTTTATTTTGCTTTCTTCTTGTTTAATCATCAATAAATTTACCCCTGCTTACTTGCTGTGCCGTTGATATCATAAGCTTTTCAAAGGTTGGTCGGTGATGCTTTCATTATTTGCGTTTACTTACCGTTCTCTCCCATGCCAACTCTAAATTTGCCTTAAAGTTGAGTTTCGCCTCAGCTAATGTTCCTCGACGTCACTGATAAGCGGCTATGACGTTGATCGTGCGCTTGATAGGCCAGATCGGCTTTCCGAAGTTGGGAGTGGAATTAGAGTGGGGGTGAGTGGGAGTGAGTGGGAGTTGAGAATGAGTTGAGAATGAGTTGAGAATGAGTTGAGAATGAGTTGAGAATAAGTATAGTAAGGATAGTTATGACAATATAAAGAGGATGAATGAGGTGAGGAAGGGTGAAGAATGTGAACGGAAGTTGAAGACAAAATTCGGGGTGGAATGATGCGCAGAGAGTAAGTAATTTAGGAAAGGAAATAGTAATATAGGTTTGTTGAGCGAAAGCAGCGACTATAATTGTCCTTCATTCTACTGCATGATTGAAACTGAATGACATAAGCGGAATGAGAAGGATAAAGTTTATGCATGATCAGTATCTTGCGTCTGTTGTAATCACTGACTCTCTATTCTCTACGTTTGTGAAACTTTAGTTAATTTTTTTGTGGTATTACAGGGTCAAACTATATAGGACCTATATTGCTAATAAGTAGTAGAAAATTTAACCCACAATCATGAATAATTTATTATATGCTTTAGATAGATTGTTTGCTATTTATCTCAACTTTTTTCTCATTTTTATAGTATTCCACTATATAATTCTTAGTTAAGCATCCTGCTTGCTGTACAGTTCTTATTGTGTCTACATACATTTTCAGGGGCAATTCCACCCTTACCCACATTGATTTTTTCAATAGGTGCGAAGTTGCGATGGTTGCGATTTTCTTATTCTACCACCCTGGTAAATTATGTGACGGAATTTCTTACTTTAACAAGCCATTAACTTGATGTTGCTCTTTTCTATGAGCTGAAATCAGAGTTGTTTTAGTTGCTTTGGTGGAATATCGTGTATGATCACTCCTGCTATTAATTTATGGAGTTGAATAATAACAAGCCATGAAAGTGTCTCATGTGCTTTTTCCCTAGACGAACGAGCGGAGCGAGCCACGGGTCCGGGCAGAGCCCGGCCGCCGGAGGCAGAGGAGACCTACGGTGAGCCGAGTTGCATAATAGTATGATCAAAAAGTGGCGGTTATGGCTTACTATAGGGGTTTCACCAGGGGTCAGTTTTCAACGATTACTAGGGGTATAAATATAAAATGTATACTAATATATTCATCAACACTAGTTATTTATAAAATCAATTTTTTATACTAAGAAATAGAGTAGTGAGACAGAAACAGTCTATATTATTTTATTTATCACGTGATAATTCCACATCATATAATATCCGTAAACTCACCGCTTTACATTCACAACCTCACAGATGCCTCACTAATCTCGCATCTACACGTTCTTATCTGATAAGGGAAAGGGCCAACTAAATAGCCGCACTCAGTGAAATTTTGACCAAATCTGTATTACAACTTCCGGAGTTCGGTCCGAATATATTCTGATTTTGCGGATATTTTATTGATTTCTGTTAAGTCAGGACTGGATAATTTGAAGAAATCCGTTATATTTTATATTTTCATTCATAACTGATCAACTAGTAAATGGTCAATCCATATTGAAATACCATAATTCCACTTGCTATATACCATCCATAGACATGCCTAGAACTGGCATGAAAATAATGAGTCAGATGACTCGGTCTGGGTTGAACGGTAGTAAATCTTCCTCTTATTTCTCACAGCAACTGAATATTCCAATTTCTAAGATCCCTAAGACCATTTTATTATCATCTACTCCTTTATTGCATGTTGTTCCCCCTGCTCGTCGTGTTGCCACCTTCCCTAAGTCATATTTCCACTCCTCCGCCAATGCTCTCCATGGACATGTACATAAGCCCAAACCTGGTGAGGAGCTTCATGTTACGTTCATCACCAAAGAAGGTGAACAAATAAAAGTTGAAGTTGCTGAGGGAGACAATCTCCTGGACATTGCACAAGCCAATAATCTCGATATGGAAGGAGCATGTGGAGGATCATGTGCTTGTTCTACATGTCATGTTATTGTTGATCCCGAGTACTATGATAAAATGGAAGAACCAGATGATGATGAGAACGATATGCTTGATCTTGCATTTGGTCTTACCGAGACGTCTCGACTGGGATGCCAGATCATAATGACTAAAGAACTTGATGGAGTTCGTGTGGCTCTTCCTGCTATGACTAGGAATCTTCAAGCCCGTGATTTCCAGTAAATAGTTATTTGTATATAATTTATAGAATTTTGCGTGAACACTTCCTGCCTCCGGCGGCTGGGCTCTGCCCAGACCCGTTGCTCCGCTGCGCGGAGAATGCTGGGGTCGTATCTGTCTC
>JAJMIH010000091.1:0-43342 GCA_030575175.1 Sugiyamaella novakii
CGTCTAGCTTCGAGATCTTCAACATCACGCTTGTAGGCAGGAAGGCCAACAGTCCAGGGTTCAAGACGTCTAGCTTCAAGGTCTTCAACATCACGCTTGTAGGCAGGAAGGCCAACAGTCCAAGGCTCAAGACGTCTAGCTTCGAGATCTTCAACATCACGCTTGTAGGCAGGAAGGCCAACAGTCCAAGGCTCAAGACGTCTAGCTTCGAGATCTTCAACATCACGCTTGTAGGCAGGAAGACCAACTTTCCAAGGCTCAAGACGTCTGGCCTCAAGACCTTCATCAGGAATTGGAGAGGCAGCAACTGCTGCAATCAAAGAAGACAAGAAAATAATAGTAGAAGATGAGAGTTGCATTGTGAATCCAAAACAAGCGACAATAAAGACAGAAGTGGAGAATAAATCAAGAGCACTGAGTAATTAATGATTGATAAGAACTAAATATCTTGATGAGATACTGGTCATTTTTAGGAAATTTAATCCCCTTTTATATTTTTTTGTGAAGTGTGTTTCCCGGGTGAATAAACGTTACGAATACTTGCTTAAGGCCGTAAACGTGATAACACTTGCGTCAGTGTTTCGTCATCGAGACTAAAAGAAAATTTTGTTTCCTAAATCTGCTGTTAAATCTCGAGGGGTTGCCGGCTAATCGAGATATATGTTGTCGAGTTCTAGAGTTGATCAGCATATCGACTGCATTATCCTGCATAAGGTGTTTAAATCATCTTTATCACCGCTAAATACTAATGCCGTTCCCCTGAAGATGGACTAATTAGGAAATTTTTTTTCCCATGTTTACTTTTTTTTTGCAGATAAGGTTATCCATCTGGTATAAAAGGTTGAAAGAGGGTTTAAAAGAGATTGAAAAGGATGAAAAAAGGTCATTTCGCTCGAACAAAAAAGGATTAAACGGAAAAACTTAGTAAAACAATTGTAGTGTAGAAAATATAAATAAGAATGCGAACACAAAAAATTCATGGTACAATATTCAAAATCATTTATCTTGCGTGATAGTCCCGTTTCATTATTTCATAACTTCCCCACCCCTCTGCAGGTTATCATTTTGAAATTCTCCGTTTAACCAAGAAACCTCGTAAACATGCTGGTCGTGTACCAAATTGGTTAGGTTTGTACAGGGGCTGGACCAATAGGTATTCTTCCAGTGTAGTATTTCTCCGGTTAAATCAGACCATCAGTTTCATATTATGTCAATCAATCAATAATTATGGTTCGCCATTAATAATTTATTTCATCGATAGAGAGTTAGCTAGCTTAGCTATAAAAAATAAATATTACAATTTTAATTGACTTTATCAATAGTGTCAATTTCAAGGTCAAATATACAGAACAATCGAGATTGTTAATTAACAACGACAGGACTTTACACAACCGTAGCTTTATCATCAATGTCTTTAACCTTCGCAATCGGAGTATCTGATGCTGCGGCATTTTTTGCGACCAGTTTGACAGGCACATCTGCAGCAGGAACTTGTGCTACAGGAACTTGTGCGACAGGAACATCCGCTACTGGAACTGCAGGAGATTCCTCCTTTTCCTGGACGGTCTTGGATCCAGACATTGCAGGATTGGCAATTGCATCACCAACCGTATGTCCCGCAGCAGGTGAACGAGACTTAGATCTACTCCAACCAGTGTGAAATAAGGGGTCCATACTAAATTTAGGGAAAGGATGGGCTTCAGTACTGAAAACAACATCTGTGAGTGGAAGTAACTCGTCGCTATCATCAAAAAGTAAATACAAATACTTCAACGTTTCAGATAACCAGAATGATTCCATATTATCACGGAATGGCGGCGGGGTAATACGGACATCATTGATACTTGCATAGCCAGCATCACCCTGTAACTTAGTCCAGCGTTCAAAAGCTTCAAAGATCTTCCACCCCCATTCACGATAAATAGGATTCTTAGTTAACCTCCATAGAATGAAAAGAGATTCAACGGTTTCAGGTCTTTGCAGATTATGAGCGTCGGCCTTTCTTATAGTAAAATCTTCTGTACTATCTTCCTTTGTATTAAAGTAAACAATTTCGGGTCCTAAACCAGTCGCAGTTTGGCTATAAGTTTCATAACATGTATGAGTTATTTCCATTGCTAATCGGAAATCATCCTCGCGAACTGTAGACCAAAATTCCTTACGTCTAGCTTCATTAATTGGCAATCCATTTGTGGCGCCAAGGGCGAGCATACCACCGGCAAAACAAACCAAATGATCCATTTTAGTACTAATTGGATATCCCACCCCTCTAGTTAATTCTCCGATAAACGTCAACTTATTGGGAACTGATTGTTGGACCATATATTTCTTGATACCTTGAATAGTTTCATCATACATTTCTTTATAAATTGGTTCCTCTTCTTTTGTTTGCAAATATTGCTTAATAAGATATTCATAATAAGAATCACCTCTCGAACCTAAACGGATTAATCTAGAATAGAATAGGCCAGTATCAGGCTGGATATATATTGGTACTAGGCCAGATCTAACATTATTGGCATCCATTATACTTAGAACTTTTTCAACCTTTTCCCAGTAGAGAGTTTCACCTGTCAATTTAGCCAAATATTTGAATTCCAACTGTAGAGTTGCAGCTTCAGCAGTGGATGCAGACCCCATATTAGCATGGGATTTTTTACCTTTAGATGAATGTAAGTTTACACTGGAATATGGAATGCCAGTATTAGTATCAAAGGCACCCAAAAGTCGATTACCTAAATCTGCAGCTTTGTCAAGATACATATCATCTTTGGTGAGATAATGAGCAGATAACAACCCGCCAAGCATACGAATAGTGGTTTCAAAAGTATTCACTTCATAATCCATATTATAATCTAAATCTTTATAGACCCAATCCCTTGCTTCTTTCAGTTGGTCATTAAGACCCATCAAATATAAGGTATCTAATGAATCAACGATAATCCAACCTAAAGGCTTAGGTCCCATGTTTTTGCCAGCTTTGCTAACTGGAAGATATTGATCTTTACCCCAAGCATACTTTCTATACCCATTCCATGAATCAGCAAATGCTTGTTTAACAGCTTCTTTTCTTTCCGGCCAAGTCTCAGGACTTTTAGGTTTTTGTCCCCAAGACAAAATATTTTTAAGATCGGTAGACCTGGAACGACCTGGAAGTGGAGCGGTAGCTTTACCTATATTATAAACGAAATATAGAATTCCGGTAAAGAATACTATAAAACCAATAGTTTTCCTTTTCCTTCTAAATGAGTCACTCTCTCTTCTTTTGGTAGTTCTTTCAGGTTTATCTTTGTACATCGGTAGTGGGCGACGTTCGGTATTAGGTCTCCACATTGCGCTAGTAATATTTGGCGATGCAGATGAAGAGGAAGAAGAATTTTCAGTATGAGTTTCGGTGTCCTGTTGGATATCTTCTTTATCTTCTTTATCGTTCGAAATAGAGGGCATGTGAAAAGAAATAAAAAATGAGACTAATGTCTATGTTTTGTTAAAGTCCATGAGATCAAGAGGACTAGATAGCTTGGTTCGGCGCTACATTTCAGTATTTCAAGGTCGTGGTAATTAGGGTTGGGCAACATTGTTATAAAGGGGTAAAGGGGTTTCTTTTCGAGGTTCAATGATATTATCCGGAGATAATTGAATTTTAAAAGCTCATTTGATATAAGGGGTAATTACCTTTAGTGAATGGATTTCTAACTTCTCTGAAGAATGAAAATATTAGTTTATATGACGGAAATGGAGGATTTTAGATTGCTGTATCGCGACTAAGATGGTAACTAAGCTAGCTCATGCGCTAAAGGTCGATCAGGGGTAATGACGGCATAGAGAGGGTAGCAGCGACGATTAGGAATAATCCTAGTTCAGTAATTAACAGAATTGTTTATGTCTTAAGCATTTTATATGAGAGTTATTAAAATAACAATACTTAATATAAGAGCTAATGGTATGGATTATAGTAAAATGACATTATTTACATGATCTGTATTAATTACTTTATACGGTTAATATAGCGCTTTAGCAGTTTTATAAAGTAGATCCAGTTAATGAATATCTAACTAATTTTTTATAACCATCAACACTTTCATGTAAATCCTCGACAGTGATATATTCAGTAGCAGAATGGGCAACCAGGATGCTACCAGGACCATACAAATACCTTGAGGTAAAGTTTCCGGCTAAGTTAGCAACGTCAGTACCATAAGCTAAAATGATGCTTTTGAATCCTGGGACTTCGTAATCGAGATACTGAGGAGGACGATGATACAAGTCGGTGAGCTCGAGATGCTCATTGCTATCAGCTACTTCTTTGAGGATGGAGACTACCTCATCTTCATCTGCAGCGATTCTAACGAGTACAGAAGCTTCAGCTTCCGCAGGGATAACATTATCTGGGTGAAAGTATGTTAGATAAGGAATGAAAGTATAATGTGAAGAGATTGCTTTACTTACTAGCGACACCTCCAGAAATTCTTCCGATATTCAAAGTTGAAGGGCCTAATAAATCTGATTCAGGAAACTTCGTTTTGAGGAGTTTCGCCAGAGCCTCGATCAAAATCTCTGTGGCACTAATTCCGAGATGGGGATAACCAGAGTGGCTAGCGTAATCGAGTTAGTAAATTCTGGATCGCGAAGCGAGTGCTATGGGTCTGGGTGGAGCCCAGACTCAGGAAGCATAGAGGGAAGAGTAACATACGCAGCTTTTCCGTGAGCTTTCAATTGAGCAGAAGCCATTC
This sequence comes from Sugiyamaella novakii, assembly GCA_030575175.1. Lineage (NCBI taxonomy): Eukaryota > Fungi > Ascomycota > Dipodascomycetes > Dipodascales > Trichomonascaceae > Sugiyamaella > Sugiyamaella novakii. The sequence continues at coordinate 4,734 of JAJMIH010000091.1, forward strand.
CTTTGTGCCCAACTCCAAGACGACTTTCTGTCGGTTCACCAAAAATGACAGATTTCCAACTGTGGACTCCTAAATTTTCACTTGCATAGACCATTCCTCGACCTTGAACCTCCTCATCAACAACGAAGAGGAGGCCAACATCCCCTTCTTCAACTTCTCCGTCTTTAAGAAGTTCGGTCAGTGCTACAATTTGAGAAGCAACACAACTTTTAGCATCAACACTTCCTCGTCCGTAGATACGATTATCTACGACGCTATAGTTGAAAAATGGAGGAACAGTATCGATGTGCGAAGTTAACAGAGCACGAGTATTACGCTCTTTACCATAATATGCGTAGACGTTTTTACGATTAGAGTCTTCATTAAGTTGTTGCAATTCAACTGTAAAATTTTTTGATTCAAGGTAATCCTGGAGATATAAAGCAACATCAATTTCATATCCACTAACGGACTTCAATTCAATAAGCTCACGATGGAGATTTAAAAGTTCATTATTGATTTGGACCGATGAAGTTGAGAATGGGGTTTGAGAACCAGTGGCCATAACATTTGTGGAAAGCAATGCAGCAGTTGCAACACCCAATTGGAGCGCTTTAAATATCATTTTGAACGTAGATATCAGATTGTTGTGATATATAGGATCGGATAATGAGTTTACATAAATTAGTTCCTGTATTGTCTGATGATCTACATTCATGCAATCTTCCTCGGAGAAGGAGCCCCGCTCCGATAACAACATTCGCGCTCTGTAGGGTGTGGGGGCTTAACGAGCTTACAAGATTTATTTTGAGATATTCTATAAACAATATAATAGAGTGGGTCAGATTTAATATATAGTATGATTTAACTTTAATAATCGATAAATTCATCACTAGAGAGAAAACTTCAGATTATCACGTGCATATTGTTGCTATGAAGAAACTATGGCATCAATTTTGTTTATATTTATGATTTATATAATACAATGATATTCTTATCTAATTTCAAGACTGTACTTGGATAATACTTGTGAAATCATTTGAAACTTCACTCACTTACCTCTTTCACCTCGTTCCTCTCCTTGATAGATCGACAAAAGATAGGCAGAAAATAGACCCTAAATTTGTCAAATATACTTAAATATTTAACAAAAATTAATAGAGAAATTACGTATATATGTCACATAGAAAATATCCTCCGTCATATGACCTCAAAACAAAATCTATCCTATATACAATTATTCTTTCATTCATTACTCAATATGTCGCTCAGTCTAAAGCATATAGACGTGTTAGTGACTGACTGGGACGAAACAGTCACTTCCGAAGATACAATGTCTGTTCTTTCTCAAGCTGCTTATGCTCATAAAAATGAGTTTGATCCACCTTGGTCATACTTTGGTGAAATGTACTATAAAGATTATGATAATTACGCTTGTAAATTTAATCAAAGAAGAAGTTCTCTAGAAGAGGAAGCTGAGTTTTTAAGTGGGTTGAAACAGGTTGAATTGGATAGTGTGACTCGAGTTGAAAAAAGTGGATTATTCAAAAATGTCCCCGAATCTAATGTTCGGTGCCAAGCGCATAAAGTAAAAATTAGGCCTGGATGGTGGGATGTATTATCAATTGCTACCAAGAACAATATTCCGATTATAATCCTCAGCGTTAATTGGAGTGATATATTAATTGAAGAAGTATTGTTACAAAATGGATACGATATAAATAAGGATAACATTACTGTATACGCAAACAGAATTAAAATTGATAGTGACACAGGACTAGCAACAGGAGAATTAGAGGGTCATCCGATAATGGGATCAGCGGGTATTCGAACTGCTCAAGATAAATTAGAAGTAATTAAAAAGATACGTTCGCGGAAATTATCCGGGAAAAATAGTGAATCAATTGCGTATTTCGGAGATAGTAGTACAGACACTTTAGCATTATTAGAAGCTGATTTTGGTGTTATTATTCATAAAGAGTCCCTGATGAAACGCTTAGAAGATTTAGGAGTTAAAATATTAAACAAGGAGAGTGAAAAAAACGGTTCGGGAAATGAAATTTATTATTTAAAAGAATGGCATGATTTATTAGGTGCATAGTGTTACATAATATTTAATTAATCTTTTTCATTAATAAACGGGCCGAGAAATGTGTGAGATTATTGGGAGGCTGCATAATGCAGGTACCAGCACTTTGGGCGGTATCAGTGGGTTGTATTCCTGATTTATTTAACTGGGCTTTAATATAATAAAAACTAGCAAAGGGAGAAGCTGAGCCGGGTGGTTCCTCCTCGTCCCAGGGTCCACGGTGTAGCTATTGAAGAATGCATACTGCAAGGTTACACAAGTGGTTCTACACCGATAATCATTATACCTTTAACTCTTCAGCTATTCCACTCCCAATAAGAACATTAGACCAAACCATATAGAAAGACTGATTACTTGATAAAAGCATAATATATCCTTTATTAGCTGCGAAACAAACACTGAAACAATTTTGTCTCCCCGAACTAAATTTCATTATTGCTGTTATAGGGTTGCGAAGGCGATCATGACCGAATTTGCTTGATAGCGTCAGCACACTTGCGATACTTAGTGGTACAAACAAGTGAAATTAACTGATACCAACGAAACACAATACAAACTCATGGTGAGATTTGATGAATTCTTGATATATTTAATACAAGTACGGATATCCATGTAGTTGGAATACTTTATTAGCTTAATCAGGGAAAATTCTCGGCACATTATCGCAATGCCTAAACGAACGACTCGTCGAGTACACGGGAATACCCAAGAGGAACGCGACGAGTTCTTTTCTTCCCAAGATGCTCAAGATATGTTCGCGTTATCAGGAGATGAGTCAATTCCGTCCTCATCTCCAGAATTACCCAGCGGACCTCAAAGGAAAAAGTTAAAGAGTAATGCCCAAACCTTACTTCCTTCTCCAACAACCAGCCCGTCTAGAAAAGCTAGACATAGTAGAAATTCGAAAACTACTATATCGGACTCTAGAGTAGATCAGAGTAATTTAAATTCCGACAAGAATAAAAAATTAAGATTGAAAGCAGTTGTTGCTCCAATTGAATCATCTAGCAGTCTTCATATGAACTTACCCCCCTCACCTACATCAAACCAACCCACCAGTCAACAGCTCTCACAAGAACTTATATCATCTTCACCACCTTCTTCAGAGATGAGACCCGTTTTATTTTCAAAGAAACATCTCTTTGACGGTCTCAAATTTTGTAAGTCTACTATGCAGTTCTATTTCCCACCTTTACTAACTATTTTCAGTTATGGTCCCTAATCGTCCTTCGTCTAAAATTTTTAAGATAAAAGGTGGAAAATTTGAAGAATATGGTGCCAAAATTGCTTCTGGTTTTGATCTGACCGTAACTCATGTATTGGTTGATCCTGATTGGGATGGGAAAAGAACGTTGAACTATATACATTACACGCCGGAACGTATCAAGCGAGAAGTTGATAAGGGAATAATTAAAATTGTTCGTGATGAATGGCCTTCTGCTTGTATTGAACACAAGAAATTAATCCCTGAATCACCGGATTATATTGTTCCATTAGTGTCTTCTCCCGAGCATTCACCTGCACCTTCGCCTGAGATTCCTTCTGTTTCCAGCCCTGAAGGAGATTACACTCCTCTGAAGAAGAAAAATTATACATCCACTTCAAGTGACTCTTCCAGTCCTACTGATATCTCTCGCATTCATGGGGAACGAACAAACCAACCTGCAAGTTCCTCTCACAGTAACACTGATGAATTAGACTCGATGATTAAACAAGCTGAACTTGAAAAACATGCTGCCAATTTCCTCTCTGACGATGAAATCGAAAGTGCCTTATCTTCATATAACAGTAAATACTCCAGACCTCGTGGACCCAGACCTCGTGCTCCAAAAACGAGCGACGGAAGAGTTTTGAAAGGCAAATGGGATGCTTTCCTTTGTATGAAAGAAGGGGAATATAAAGACAGCTCGAGCTCAAATTCTGATTCTGAAGGACCAAATGACATGACAATCAAAATTTTATCCTTAATGCTTGATCATTATGAAGCTGAAGGGGATCAATGGAGGACTCAAGCGTATAGAAAGGCAATTAAAACTTTGAAGAATCAAAAAGTTCCCATTCGAACAGCTGCACAGGCAGTTAAATTGCCGGGAGTTGGTAGTCGTTTAGCTGACAAAATTGAAGAAATCAATAAAACTGGAGATTTGAAGCGGTTGAAATTCACTCAAAAAGAAGGGAAGGATGGCGTGTATGAACTGCTGAAAGGAATCTATGGCGTTGGGCCAAAAATTGCAAAAAAGTGGTACAGTGAAGGTATAAGGACCCTTGATGATGTTAGAAAACGAACAGATTTGACTAATAATCAAAAAATATCTCTCGAGCATTATGAAGACTTTTCTGAGAGAATCCCTCGCGACCAGGTTACGAAACATTTTAACATGGTGGCTGATACGGTTCATAAAATTGACCCTAAAGTAGAGGTTACAGCAATGGGCTCTTACCGTCGTCTGCAACCTGATTGCGGAGACATTGATATCATTCTAACAAAACCGAATGCAAGTAAACGAGACCTGTGCGTTATCTTGGCTAAGCTCCTTGACCGTTTATTTGATATTGGATTTGCCAAATATACGTTTGGAGGCATAGAAGCCGACAGTATGAGATGGTTAGGAGCGACTGCTCATCCGGAAGATGGGTATAAATGGCGCCGAATGGACATTTTACTTGTTCCTTGGGAAGAGCGAGGTGCAGCTTTTATTTATTATACGGGAAATGACATTCTAAATCGCAGTATGAGGTTGCTGGCAGGAAGGAAGGGTTACCATCTTAATGAAAAGGGGTTATTCCTTGCAGCTGTCGAAAAAGGTGGGTCTGCTGGTGCTTTAGTATGTGGTGACGATGAGGAAAAAATATTCGAGATATTGGGGGTTCCTTATCGACCACCTCATAAGCGTATTATTGGATAAGTGCTTTTCCTGTAGTATTATTTATTAATTAAAGATGATTATTATATAAGTAGCGATTGGTGTCTAGAATCAGATTCGTGTCAAGATCTGAGTTTAATCAATCATCCTTCAAAATGCTCTCACGAACTATATTCATTGGTGTTTAATACAAAATTAATGAGATAGTGAAATTGATGCTTTCAGAAACCTAATCAAGGTTACAAGATATCAAGATTCTTTGTATGACAGCGGGAACTACTTCTAACTGATCCACTGTATTGCTACCACCACACGCCAAGTGACGACTTCCATATAATATAATGATGTTAATCTTCGGGCATGATGTAAGATCCGTGTATCCGACATTTATTAATAAATAAACGTAGAAGAAATCTAAATTTAATATATGACTTGACTGAACCATACATTTATTAATTGGCTTGGTGTTAAACATGCGTCTGATTGGAATATGGTTCATTTATTGGCAGAGAGATGAATATAATGGCAAGATATAAATAGTCATCTCTATAATTATAAATCAATCATTTTTTGAACTAACCCTCCAAAATGTTCTCGAAGAAGATTCTTATTTTCTTTACTGCCTTGTTGGTTGCCATTTCCCAAGGAGCTCCTATTTCATCTCCACTTGGCTCGGATATCATTAGTGGCCTTCAAAGTGCCCAAGCTAATGAAATTTCTGTTATCTCAACTCTTTTGACCAGAGGTATTAGCATTGTTATTAATCTTTCTCAAAAATCTAAGTATGACCAATCTGAAGTTTTAAAAGATTATATTTTATCTGTTAATCAAAGCGTTGATGCCATCAAACAAGCTAAGGGTGAGTCCTCAATCCCTTCTCAACTTAATGAAGCTCTGCTGAATCTTCAGAATTATGTCGCTACTTATAAACCTCCTGCTTCAACCAGTCAGCTGGTAGCTCGTTCACCACAACAAGCACCAGCCATCCCTGACGTTCGACAACTGGTAGCATCTCTAATCCAACCGGTAGCAGCTCACCTCCAACATGCACAAGCAGGTTCTGAAGTTCAGGCTCAACCACAAGCTAGCACTGACGTTCAAGCTCAACCGGTAGCAGCTCAACCTCAACAACGACAAGTTAGCGCTGACGTTCAAGCTCAACCGGCAGCAACTCAACCTGAACCACAAGTCAGCTCTGGCGTTCAAGCTCAACCGGTAGCAGCTCAGCCCCAACGACCACAAGTTAGTACTGACGCTCAAGCTCAATCGGCAGCGACCCAAAGCTCCGGATTATATGGAGAGGCTGACGGAACAAAACTGCTCGCACCGGTTGCTGATACCGTCAATCAAGTTATAGATGGTGGTGGCGCATCTGGAGGTTTATATGGAGCTCTTGATGGACTTGATCATGTGGTAGATGGTGTCGTTGATACTGTAGGAACAGTACTCAATCCAGTTACTTTAGGTCTCACAGGTCAAATTACTGATTTCTTGACTGGACCAATTTTCCAATCTCTCACCCATGGTACTTTCGCTGCAATTTCTCGTATGGTCGGAACTCCAATTGATATGGTTTCTGGAATACTTCAAGGTACAGTTTCTAGTCTATTCGGAGGACAGTAAATTCCTCGACCACTTATAAACTTATAATTTCTCCTATCTTTTTTATACAAATTACAATTTAGCACACTCCTTTTGTCTCTTCTATCACCTGGGCTCGGCCCAGACGCACAGCCCTCTTTCGCTCCTAATTTATTAAACATTTATTCCCTTATATTTCAATATTTAAGCCTTATCACTAAGAGAAGCAACACCAGGAAGAACTTTACCCTCAAGTAATTCTAAAGAAGCACCGCCACCAGTGGAAACGTGAGAAATCTTATCTTCACCTCCAAACTTCTTAGCAACAGTAGCAGTATCACCACCACCAACAATGACAGTAGAACCGCTTTGAGCAGCCTTGATAACAGCTGCTAAAGTAGCCTTGGTACCATTAGCAAACTTATCAAATTCAAAAACACCAGGTGGTCCATTCCAAAGAATAGTCTTAGCCTTGGCAATAGTTTTCTCGTAAAGCTTGATACTCTCAGGTCCACAATCTAATCCTTGCCATCCATCTGGAATACCAGTAGCATCAGTGGCAGCTCCAACAGTGGCATCCTTGTCAAACTTATCAGCAGTAACATAATCAATGGGGAAAACAAGTTCAACATTATTGGCCTTGGCCTTCTCAACAAGTCCAGCAACAATCTTAGAACCTTCTTCATCAAATAATGAATTACCGATACTGACATTTTCAAGAGTCTTCTTGAAAGTAAAGGCCATACCACCACCAATAATCAAACTATCAACCTTACTAATAAGATTATCAATCAATTGAATCTTATCAGAAACTTTAGCACCACCCAAAATGGCCAAAAAGGGACGTTCAGGATCTTCAAGGGCCTTAGCAAAGAAACTAAGTTCCTTAGAAACAAGGAAACCAGCAGCTCTTTGAGGAACCTCAAGACCAACAACTGAAGAATGAGCACGGTGAGAAGTACCAAATGCATCATTAACATAAACATCAGCAAGTCTGGTCAATCCTTCACGGAATTCTTTAACCTTAGCTGGATCAGCTTTAATCTTTTGACCATCCTTCTTAGCAGATCCTTCTTCTTCAATATGGAATCTAACATTCTCTAAAAGAATGATCTCCCCTCCAGTTGCTTTATTAACATAAGCTTCAACTTCTGGTCCAACACTATCATGTAAGAAAGCGACCTTGGTATCCAAAAGTTTAGATAATTCCTCTTGAACTGGCTTCAATGAATATTTTTCATTAACTTCTCCATTGGGTCTTCCTAAATGAGAAGCTAAAATAATTGCCTTGGCTCCTTGTTCTTTAGCATACTTAATTGAAGGAAGAGCAGCAACAATTCTTTGATTATTGGTAATTGTCTTTCCATCCAAAGGAACATTGAAGTCTATACACCTCTCGTTAGTCCTACTGATTCATTCTTTTGCCTCCGGCGGCTGGGCTCCGCCCAGACCCATTGCTCCGCTTCGCGGAGATATACCACTTACCAACACGAATAAAAACTCGCTTGCCCTTCAAGTCAAGATCTTTAATAATGAGTTTATTAGAAAGTGACATTATGATTATTCTCTTATTAATTGAGTTGAAAACTGTTCTAAGAATTGCTTTCTCAACAAAAAAAAAAAACGGAAAAAAGGAAAAATTGAATTTTCCCTGGATCTCGTCCACTTATATGCAATTTCACCGCTGCTCCTTTCCCTCTTACACCACCAGCCAAGCACCACACCACTCACTGCACCCTTAACCCTTGCCCATATCGCTCGATGTTAGCTGATTATACCAACAAAGACCAACAGAAATGCGAATGACTATTGTGGGCTATGACGTGCGCGGCGTGTGTTTGTTTTTGTAAAATTGTAACGTAGGTAGCCGTAATGTTTTAGCTTGTGCCTGTCTATACTGTGATATCACGTTCCCTTAATCGAATTAATTGGTTTGGTCACCTTTTATTCTATCTAATTCAAACAGGTGACTAAAGCAAATCATTAGAATTTCTTTCACTTGTCTAAAGTATTAGATGGACGATACAATCAGATTAAAATAAGTTTATCGAAAATATCGTCTTCAGTGGTTAATTGAAATCAAAAATGTATATTTCATTTTTACTTGTTGTTTTTAATAAATTGTAAATTGAATCTCTTTCTATATCCGAATCGTCTATTATTGTACGTAGTTTGTTATGAGGTTTTTCCGATATTCCGCATTGTTCCCACTTAATGCATACTGGCCCCTTCAACCTACCCATATCCTGATGTCGCAACACCCTCGCTACACGACTTCACCTATAATAGCACCTCTTCTCTGGAATAAGATTGTTTTGCGAGGTGGTAAGTTTTAGAATAATATTTCATATTTAAGAAGGTAAATTGAATTAAATTGTTATTTATGGCTGAAAATACCCTTTAATCAGTAGCTTTGTTTTTGTCATATTCAAACAATACCTGGCCACCTCTTCTTATATACCACTTAAATAGAATATGCGTCGTGGTTAGTCCCTTAGACAGCTTGAAATGCTACCTTGAAGCATATTTTAGCGTGGTTCATTAAAATACGAAAGAATAAAATTTACTGTATCTCATCTACACTAATATCAATCGCCGATACAATTATAGAACCGAATGTGCCTACACTAGTAAATTTTTTAACATAATAGACCCTTGTCGATCCTTGCCCCTGCTGATCAGTCCCTAAAGATCGCATATACAAATAAAATCCATTCAGAGGGGACACAATTATAGAAACAACAACTACTAAAATTATGGCCATTGTATGTCATCATTAGAAATAGCAGTTGTAATTCACCTCTTATGGGAGACAAGTTTCTGTGTATAATGCAGTACCTCAATGCTGACATCACGTGCGCAGGAACTTCATTATCGTTTAATCTACTTTTTAGAAAAAGAATAATTCAAGAATATGAATACTAATAAGAAGTTAAATATAAAATAGTGCTAGCATGTTAAGGTGTTTCTCCTAAGTCCCTTCTCACAATATATCACACCGGAAATGATGCTCAACTTATCCACCGTTTATATGTTTTAGCTGCAAAAAGTTGCCATAGCAGACTTAAGCTTAGTATATGGTAAATAACACTCTATTATCTACCAGACGACAATTCTGAGTAAATGGTGTGTGAGAGAGACAGCTACCCTATGTCAACACCACTTTCGAGCCAATAATCTCAAACTCCCATATATAGAATATTTCAACTGCTTATTCGACTCAAAATGCACGAATACCCCGATTTTGTCATTTTCTACTGTAAATCCGCTACAAATAACCATCAACACCACATATCTGCCTCTGTTTCGCTGACCCCACAAGGTAGATTTATCTTATCATTTGGAATTGACTCAACTTCCCATTTCGTGATTGTATCTAATATATAAAGTGAAGGTAGCTGAATTTAAAGAATCATTGGTAAACGAATTTAGTCAAGGGCAACTTTACTTGTCAATCAGTCCACGCAATAACCTCCATTAACAACCACCAGCTACTGCTGCGATTTGTTCACTTGGCCACACAATTGACCTCTTGTTACAGCCCATTCTATAACAATGCAGAATTCTAGAACTTATTTGATCCAAAATTCATTGGATAAGCTACAAGACATAGATCCAGACCTCCGATTTATGGGATTTAGCGATCTCAATAGCGAGATTTCGCACCCTGACAATGCCAATTTATTTCTTACTGACAATTTCCTGGCTAAAAATGTAATTGATGCTATTCTCGGGAAGCTCGATGATCCGATTACTGAGGTTCAGAACCAGGCGGTGAAATGGTGAGTATTCCTCGATGGAGAGTGACTATGGCCGTGACATTAGCATACTGAATTATACTAACTATCTTGCAAGCCTTGAACCATTGGTGCCTAGAATTCAAGATAAAGATGTGAAATATTTGATCGATATTTTAGAAACCCGTCAAAAAGCGACCCTAGCAGCAATTGCTGCTGGATCAACAGAAATATCTAGTGGAACCATTTCAATTTTACCAATGGCTATTAGATCAGTCATTTTGAATGTTACTGCTACTCCTAGCATTGCACATATTTTAGCAGAGTCCATTTTACCTGGATTATATACTGGCCGCAATACTGCATTGTTAATTGGTAAAAATAGTGAATATTCATTGGATTCAATGGAAATTTTGACTGATTTGATAAAGCGTTTCGGTAGTTCTATTTCTGGTAATGAAGTGGCAAATATCGAGAATGTTTTGTTGAACATTATTTCTAATGAACAAGGTATTATAAAAAAGAGGGCAGTCACTGCTATGGGTTTACTGGCTCGTTATTTGACAGGTAAAAGTTGGGATAAATTGACTGAATATTTGATCACAGGGTTAGATGATACTTCAGATTTGAATAAATTGAGATCATTAATCCAATTGGCGGGGATTTTGGCAAGAGCTGAACCATCAAGATTTAAAAATGATCTTCAACCAGTTATTGACATGATTATTAAGAATGGACTTCGAGTTAACGAAGAAGAATTTGAAGGAAAAGCGAAACATGAGAGCTTTGATAGCGACGAGGAAGAGGAGGAGCAAGAAGAAGATGATGATCCAGAATTATTAGAAGTTCGTGAAGCTTCATTATCAAGTTTGGAAATTATTGTTGGACTCGGTTATAGTGCAATTGAGAACCAATTCAGTGATATTTTATTAACCTCATCTCATTTTATTAAATTTAATCCGAATTATATTGTAGAAGATGAGGAGGATGAAGAGGATGAAACTGAGGAAGAAGAAAAACACTATGAAAATGATATTGAAATGGGTGATGGAGATTCCGAAGACGAATTCGACCTAAGCGAAGAAGAAGCATTCTCTGACGATGATGATCAATCTTGGAAATTACGTCGACATGCTGCAAAACTTGCTGCAGCTCTTGCTATTTCGATTCCTATTCAACTCCCTCGTATCTACTCTGAACTGCTTCCCCCATTAACTTCAATGTATTCTTCTGAAAGAGAGCAGACTGTTAAAGCAGAGATTATTAACTCCTTAATAATATTCTTCCAAGCAGCTTCTGATAACGGCTTCTATTACACCTCGAAGTTAGGCGGTAGTAGAGATTCTTCTAATCGTAGAAGCTCAGATGTTAGTATGGCTACGGAATCAGATCCAAAAACTTTATTGAAACGGGCTTATCTATCGAAATTAATCAAAATCTCACTACATGAGCTTCAGAACTCGACGAATATTAGTAATCTTCAGAATATCTTATCTGGCATTTTGAGTAATCTTGTTAAAATACTTCATTATCTTCCTCCGAATTGGATCAACAAAATAGTTCATTCTTTAACAATACTTTCCAAATCCAAACCCGCTTTAATGACCGATATCCTCCAATTAATAGCTAACCTCTTTAAATCTCAAAATGTCCAGGAATTGACTAATCATTTGCCACAATTACTTCAAATGGTAGTTTTAGGAATTAATGATAAATATTATAAAGTTTCAGGGGTTGCATTAGACGGTGTTCTTGATTTAATTTCTATCTATTCATCAGACGAATTTGATGCAGATCTCTCGATGCTCCTCCCAGGTATTATGGAAAAGGCGAAAAGCTCGTCACTCGATTTAGAAACTAGAGATAAAGCTGTCAAAGCACTGGGTCAGTTTATCTCTAAGAACAAGTTATCGGATGAAAATGCTCAATCTGGTAGTGATTTGATTCACGAGTTACTCAGTAATGAAGGTCTTCGAATTACTGCAATTGAAGCTACTTCCGTAATTGCTAAGGGAAACACTTCAAATCAATTTTCCACTAACTGGATTGTGTCTTCGGTTCAAACGCTTAGTAGCTTCCTCAATCAAAGTTCTCGTACTCTACGTATCGGTTCTTTGAATGCAATCTTATCTATTACCGGTCAATCTGCTTTCTCCTCTAATCAAGGTGCACTTCAAGCGCTTACTACTGTTTGCCAAATTATTTTGAATCATGGTAGGTCTATTATAACTTCTACTTCCCCAGATGGTACCGCTTTGGATATCGTTGGAAAAATCTTGACAAATCTCGTATCACTAATTTCGATCAGCGAAGTGTCCGAATTTGGAATTCAAGTCATTAATCAAATTAGTTCTCAGATTGCCTCTCAAGTTTCAGATTCTATTTTAGGGCTCTTTGGTGCTGTTGTTCAACATAGCGACGATTCTCATATCAATGCTATTTATAATGAACTTTCGAAACCTCGTCAAGTTATATCTTCATCCTCTGGTACTGTTCATAGCAATAGTCAAAATACCGAATTAGCCGCCAAAGCACTCGCGGTTGTAATCACAGAAGGACATCTGGCTGACAAAATCCCTAGTTACGATGTAGCTGTTAAACAAACTGGGGATGATTTCAAATGGTCATTACTTGTTCTTGGCCATATTGGAAGACTTGTAACTCATACCGCTTCCCTTCAGCCACTTTACAGCGAACTTGACAGTACGATCCGTGATGAAAGCACCAAAGTCATTGTTGCAAATACTATCGGTCAAATCATAAGTAACAATGTTGACTCCTATTTGCCCGACCTATTAAGAAGGTTGCAAGCTGTCGTTGCTAATTCAACACACCTTTATCTCATAATTATTCGTGAAGTTGTTAGTAGTAGTAAACAGCAGGATGCGGAAAAGTATGCTACTGAAATCTGGACTAGCTTATTTATTAGTTTAGAGACTACGTCCGCTATTACCAATACTAGAAGAAGATCTCATGCTACATCAACTGCAGCAGCTGGAACAGCCCCAGTTTCGGCTGAGTCTAATGTAGTTGGAGGAGGTGACTTAATACTTGCCGAGTGTCTTGGAAGACTTAGTATTCTTAACCCACAATTATTTTTACCTCAACTTCAAGTGCACCTCACGTCTGATAAACCCTCAGTTAGAGTAACTGTTTTATCAGCCGTGAAATTTACATTTGGTCAATCTCATGATAGTTATGATGATTTATTACGACCTATTGTTGCTGATTTCCTCGCTCTTGTCGATGATGATGATGTCGATATTAGACAGGTAGCATTAAGTGCTCTCGTATCTGCTATTCATAACAAATCTCATTTATTACTTCCTCATTTATCACGTCTCTTACCATTACTTTATCGAGAGACGACTATCAACAAAGCATTGATTCATACAGTTCAAATGGGCCCTTTCAAGCATAAAGTAGATGATGGACTAGACCTTCGAAAGACTGCTTATGAAACAATTTACACTCTTGTAAGTACTTTAAGTGCTGAAAGATTACAATCTGTTGGTATGATCGATGAGTTACTCGATCAAGTTGTACTTGGTAGTGGTCTATCTGATGAACACGATATTAAAGTTCTTAGTTGTGTTATCATTGGAAGATTGGCATCTACTTGTCTCTCCAATGTCACTGCTTCTGGTAGACTCCATCAAATTATTACCAGGTATTCTGCCTTACTTAATGTTGTTGTCAAAGAAAATGCAATTAAACAGGAATTTGAAAAACACAATGAAATTGTTCGTAATATTGAAAGATCATCGATCCAAATCAATGATGCTATTATTTCTGATATAGCTAAAGGAGATGCTACTGATCTTCCTAGTGATCTGGAACTTGGCGAATGGGAATATTTTTTCAAAACGAACATTGCTAATAATAAGTTTTCCTAGATGATCACATTATCGCATAGTTTTACATTCAATGGATATATATTTATACATATATATTTTCATTAATTTGACATAACAACATAAAATATTTTAACACTAAAGACAATATATAATAATATATAAGTTTAAATAAGTGGAAGTTTAACAGCGGCTTCACATAGTAAATCCACTCAAATGTCGACTTCTAACTTGAAGTGCATCTCCCATTACTAATGCAAATGGCCAAATATATGCTTTACAAAGCATTTTGGAGACTATTAATAATGTAAGAACACTAAGTTTGCCAGGTTTAGTAAGTGTACCATCTTCATTTAACGGCCTCATAGAACTATCGTTGAAATCCAATGAATCATGTCCAACTACATCCAAAACTCGATAAAATATTTTACCAATTCGGTTTACAAGCATACTCTCGTCTTCGGACCATTCAGCTTGGGGACGAAGTTCAAGTCTATGAATGAATTCAGAAACAGCCAATCCACAATCAAAGAGCGAAACTAAAGTATGGATAAAAGTTTGACTGGCAGTAGTTTCTAGAGTCCATTTAATGGAATGTTTTTCCCAAAGAGAAATAGCATCAGCAGCATAAGAAGCAGCTTCCAATAATCCATCAAATTTACGAGGACTACTTGGAGATCCATTAGTGACGGATTCGTAATATGTAGGAATAGCAAGAGTATCCAATTCATGATTCATGGCAGTGAAGTCTCGTTTCCAAAATGCTTCCTTGACTTTAGAAAGGTTTACATATACACGCACATGTGCTAATGAAGATAGTGGTATAGCATCTGACATTAAAGGACCGTATTGACTACTTGGACTCAAAGATGCTAAAGGAGAAAGAGACCAAGTAGTTTCCCATGCACGAAGAATAGATTCAATATTTAACTTTTGAGTCTCTAACCAAGTAATTTCATGCTGATTAGGTGTTACTCTCGCATTTAGAATGTAAGTATCATGAGCATGTCTTCTAAGATAAATTTCATGATGAACAGCATATAACAACGACAATAAAGTGAATTGAGGAACTTTACCTATGAGTGTATTCTTTTGGAGTAATTGTTGAAGGTAATCATTGAAATTAGGACCCTCAAAGGATTGTCGAGGATTCATATCAAGACCTTTCTTGGATACAATTTCCCACCATTCAGATGAGGAGGTTGAGGTCCATAGAGATTCATCACATGGAGATCCACACTTCATATCTTCATTTTTCAACGAAGACACAACGTTGTAAGACGTAGCTAATAGACAAGAAATCATATGAACAACATGCATCGTCCGGATTCTTTCTTGAATTGCAATAAAATACCTCCACTTATCTTCGATATGGGCATTCTCTATATCTGGCGATGGCTGTTGGATATATTTCGAAGGAGGAAGATGAAGGCCAGCTGACTTGGCAAGAGAAATAACAGCATTAGCTTGAGCAACTGCAATTTCATTTGCTAAAGGTTCGCTACTGAAAAGTCCATAAATAATTCCTAAAACAAGAGCCTGAACAAGCCAAATAGGAGTTGATTTATTACCATTAAACCCATTATCACTAGAATCACTCATTGATCCTCTCTTTTCTCGTCTTGATTCCAAGTATACATGTATACAACTTCGAGAGATTTCAAAAATATTAATAGAACTTGCATGTTCAAAGGTGTACAAAGCGCCAATTGCTGCCATTCCTAAAGCTAATGGTACATTATCAGGAGTGAATTCTAAAGAATGATGCAAAAATGGCATATGTTTACCAAAGTTTTCAGTGTATGAATTAATATAACGTTGAAGCTCAAGAGTAGACGGTAATTGAGGTGGTTGAGAGGAGGAAAAGGGAGTAGGGGTTGATAAGGTTGCCAAAATATGAAGTCTTAATTGTGGAGTAATAATTTGACCTCTATTGGAACGCATTCCTAATGACATATTACCATTATTAAGGTTGAGGGTATTTTCATCGAAACTAGATTGATGGTTATTATTATTGTTATTCCAAAAATCCATACCATCAATATGTAATGAAAAAGCTTTATGATCTCTCATATCTTCATGACCAATGATTCCAGGAGACATATGATGATCACTACCACCATTATGATTGTGAAGTTCAGCATAATCACCAGAACCGCCTTGTCCACCACCATTAGGAGATAGGTTAAGTGGACCACCACCTAATGAAAGAGGAGATTCAGAACTTGGAATATTAACACCAGTAAGATTATAATTACTATTCATGCTTGGTGGAGGTGAAAATGAACTGGAAGAATTGAGAATACTTTGAGGAGTTGGACGAACATTAAAGTTGTCGGAAGAAGGGGGCATCCAAGAGAAATCATCATGTTCCATTGCAAGAACACTATTTGGACTAAGATCTTCATCAAGTTTGTAAGAAGATGAGATTGAACTTCTTGTATCACCTCTGGCGGGATAGATTGGTTCGTTAAATGATTGATTGGGGTGTTGATTTTGCATAAAAGAATTGATTATTTGGGAATGATTTTGATTAGGGTTTTGTGAAGGTTGAGGTTGAGGTTGAGGTTGTTGAGGTTGAGGTTGAGATTGAGATTGAGATTGAGGTCGAGGTTGTGTTTTACCTTGCTGCTGTGATTCAGATTTTTCAGTTTGACTCTGCCCTAGAAGTTGAGGATTAATAAATAATGGATCAGAAACAAACAAATCATCTAAAGGCATATCAAGATCTTCTAAAGAAGCAGGTAGTAGTTGTGGAGTAGAAAATCCAACTTCAGGTGGTGCAGATGGATACATTTGATTGTTTAAAATTTCAATATCTTTATATTTGGAGTAAGAGGCAGCGGAACTTGCAGAAAAGGAAGCAGGTCGTGGACGATTATTAAATGACTGATTGATATGATCATCATTTGCTTTAATACCACCCAGTTGACTTTTTAAAAGATTTGAATAAGGAGCAGTTGATACATGACCATTAGAATTGATATTTCCATCAAAACTACCAGTAGAAGAAGATCTATTACCAGGAGAAGAAGCAGAAGGAGAACTCGATACAACTATATTATTAATCGAAGAAATTCCAACTTTTGTAGCATTTGATGGTTTACGTTTGGTAGCTCTTGGCCCACCAACACCAATTCCACCACCTACATTAGTACTACCACCACTAACACTATTAGATCGTTGAGATTCAAATGGGAAAGATGCATGTAATTTTTGTTTATGTCGAAGAAGTAAATCACGTCTTGCAAAACATCTTTCACAAACAGGACATTGGAATGGTTTTTCCTTTGTATGAGAACGTTCATGACGTTTAAGATGTTCTAATCTAGCAAAAGATCTTGTACAAGTAGCACAAACATGAGGACGAGGTTTATCAGTTTTGACTTGAGCAGATTTAGCAGGGATCGGTTCAGTTGGACCTTGAACGATAGTATTTGGAGGTTGTTCGGTCCGTCCAAGACCAATACCAATATCTACAGACATATCCATGGAATTTAATAAAGAGTCCTTGGAAGGTTAATAATTTGATGGAATAAATAAATTCATAAGTCACTAGTTAGTTAGTATTAACGCGGGATGCCGAGATATCCATCGGGATTAGGTGCCCGAGTGAATGATTGAATCAGTTACCAACTAGTTTACTTACAACTCAAATGAATAAATCAATTTAATAAAAGTGCACAAAATATAATACCAGGAGAGGGAATGAGAAACTATACAAAATGGTTGGGGTTATAGTATACACTTGTAAAAATGAGATGTGAAATGTGAAATGTGGATGTGAATGATGGATATTATGGGATAAGAAAAGTATGGTGCGGAATGGATGGTTTGAAAAGAGGATATTTTATACAATAATGATGGATGGAATTTGAATTATTTTTTTTAAATTATCACTTTTAAACTCTGGTCTTAATAATTCCCTTAAAAAATAAATCAGATCACAACCTCTTTATTCCTTTAATAATCTTCTTCTTTTTTTTGTTTTTTTTTTCTTTTTAATAAATTTTCCTTTAATTAATTCTGGTTGGTATTTTTTCGTCTATTTAAATTCACAAATTTATTGAATTTAAATTGCGTAGCGTACTTTTTGTTGGTTGGGTAGAGTGGTAACTTTCTTCGTTAAAGCGAATTCTGGGGAAGATGAGTATTGTCACAGGATTGGGGTACTTTTTTTCGACCTACGAGAAACCTATATAACTTTAAACGCGAGCGCGCATCAAAAAATAATAAATTGGGAGAAGATGTAAATGTATGGGAGATATAAGGGTTATTCTATATTTGTGTTTGATTGACTATTTTGTGTCTCAAATGATGGTTAAGGTATGTAACCCTAATAGGATTTTAGAACGAAGATAGAAGGATGCATTTGGGAGGTTAGATTAGGGTAATAGGTAGGGTATAGGGGAGAAGTTGGTAAGAGGAAGAGTTTGGTAGGAGTAGGGTTAGGGGTGATTTAATGTAGAGAATGAGAGAATGAGAGAATGAGAGAATGAGAGAATGATGTGAATGATTATAAATGATTATAAATGATTATAGAATTATTAGAGAGAATAAATATTATAATTGCGACTTGCGGTTTATGCGGTATATCCAAATCGAAAATAATCTTAAATCCGTCATTATAAGCTTAATGCAGTAAACCACCTAACCCTTGTACAGCCAAGAGCTACTTTTGAAAATAACCAAATCCCGTATAGCAGCTAGCTTTACAGAGTCTGGGGTATGTGCATTGCGTTTATAAAGTGATAGATCCCGGTGAGTTTGGTAAAGCCCGTGGATATATGTACCTTGCGGATTAGAGCAAGATAAAATAGCAAATGGTTTGACAGGGAAGTTAGTTAGCTTTAGTGTTGAGGGAGTGTAATGCGTAAGAGTAAGCCGTCTTAGTTTAGTACTAGAGCAGTAGTGCTCGAGCAAAGTACGTGGCTGCTCCAATAGTTTGACGTCAAGTATTTTCTATGTTACAACCAATCGTAGCTCATATTCTGTAAAGCAGTAAGCAGTAAATCATTTTAAAAGATCTTCAATAGCCGTCAGATCCGCCTGGCGCGTCCTCGTCCTCGTCCTCCTACAATGTCAATCTATGCATTACTCAATTGTTTAACTGATCAATGACGATTATTTAGCTTATTATATAACTTATTCACGTATTCACGTTTTGTATTCGATCTGATGAGACAATAACGGCAAACGTGAATGCATTAACGATCGAATCTACCGGTATGACAGCACAAAGTGTCAATGATACAACATTCCAAAAGATGCTTGCGCTCACGCTCGCGCTCGCTTACTTGACATGCCACTAGAAAAAAGTTCGAACCGGAGCTACCGGTCTCGACAGAGGCTGAACGCAGGCAAGCCTCCCTAAGTATAGATCTAAAGATGGAATGACGTAAATCCACTACCACGACCCCTGGTTTAGTAAATTTTCTCTTTCTCCGTTATTCTGGTTAATCGAGAAAAAAAAATCTTGTTAGTGGGCTTGTGACCTTTGATTGATTGCATTTTGCTCATGCTCAGCAGATCAGAACGGCCAGCAAAACGCACAATCGTACGGCAGTCTTAACCAAACAAGCTTAGTAGTTAAAAGCCACATGCACCCCAGTTTGTGTAGTAAAACAGACTAAGCGAGTTGCTTGCGTTGGCATGTTTGGATTAGTGAGATCTGCAAGAGAGAAAAAAACGGCGAAGAAGTGGATGAGAGGTGGATGAGAGGTGGATGAGAGGTGGATAAGGATTGTAGGGGTAGTAGGCATTTGGAAGGTGATTGCGGCCATTGCGGCCATTGCCGCCA
This sequence comes from Sugiyamaella novakii, assembly GCA_030575175.1. Taxonomy (NCBI): domain Eukaryota; kingdom Fungi; phylum Ascomycota; class Dipodascomycetes; order Dipodascales; family Trichomonascaceae; genus Sugiyamaella; species Sugiyamaella novakii. The sequence continues at coordinate 24,638 of JAJMIH010000091.1, forward strand.
TCAGGCCCACGAGGGTTGTTGGTGGGATTATGTGGGGGTCGAGATGAGAATGTTAGTAGAGAGTCTTTTAGAATTGAAGTCTGGCACCAAGGAATAGATTGATAGCGATAACGATAGTATTAGACGGATGATAGAGTTTTTCTTTAAGTTATATAGAGTTATTAATAGAGTATGTATAGTGAGTTATAACAATGGATGAGTGATGATAGATAACAAACAGTATCATCATTGGAGTAGTGTTTAATAGAGTAGCGTTTAATAGAGTAGCGTTTAATACAGTAGCTTTTAATACAGTAGCTTTTAATACTTATAATACGTATATACAGTGGAGCTTTTTATAGTAGTGCATTAGTGTTGGAGTTGTTATGGTGGTGATACAAAGTGGTAGTAGGAAGGTACATCTTCGAAGCCCCTGGGTAACGTGCGACCATTAAGGTAAAGTTAATATAGGGTAGTGAGATTGAGGCTGAGAGTGGGCATGGGATGAGTACAATAGTGCTGTTCTGGCCTTTTATTTATCGATTGAACACAATCTGCTTTTAGCCGCAAGATGCGACCAGCGACCAGCGACCAGCGACAGTTAGCTTAATATTGAATCTTTGAGTTTAGCTAGAACTAACACTAATACTGGAAGAATTCAACTTAACTTTGTTCACATCGGGTAATATTCCTCCACCACCTGATATTATACATAAAGTACTTGACGAACTAATATTTTGTGAAAAGCTTGTAAGGCTTTTAAAAGGAGTGTGATAATTGGCTAATGTCCTGTCTTAGACGTGGTATAACTAAGATGTGGAATGTGTTAGACGTAGAATACGGCGTTGAATCGAGGCAATTAGGTCAGCAGAGTCTTGGCTTCACGAAGGGGGTTTGCTTGGCGTTCTTGTCGGGCTCCGACGTAAGGCTAGCAGATTTAGTAGCCGTAGACTCGAGTAGAAGCAGACAAGCATTCAAACAGATATGGCAGGCATTCTACTCCCAAGGTTACCCACCGGCTGGTGGTGTCGGTGGTGTCGTCGGTCTCTCACCAAAGTGTGACTACAGCCGCACGGGTGAAATTTCAGTCACTATTTAAGCAATTTTTCCGAGAGTAGTATTCCTCTTCTCTCTTAACATTATTCAGGCATCCTTTTAGACAAACTGTTCTTATATATATACGGGGTCGTTTTGACCTTAATCCCAGTATAAAACAGTGATTCAGGGTAGCCAAGAAGGAAACAGGGCTTTTTAAGAACTCGTTGGGATCATTTTTAATGAGCGTGATCGATGGGTGTCAGAGGAGTCCGACATGTGTAACAAACTCCGCGCAGCGGAGCAACGGGTCCGGGCAGAGCCCGGCCGCCGGAGGCAAAAGTGGGGATAAGAATTAGATAAATAATAATAAATAAATTAAACCATGCGTTGATTGATTAGACATTGAATTAGCCATTCTCGATTATAAGTGATGGTATGAGGATGAGATTTAGATGTTCGCAATTGTCCGAGTTGTGGACGAGGGGTGATTGATTGTGAAGTTGGTGGAGATTTTCTACTAATATCGACTAATATAGAGCCATTAGGAACATCATTTCGAGAAGAGACAAGACATAGTTTGTTTGGAGGAGTCATGGTCATTAGAAGGAAGAGAATAGCATTATCTTTAGGATCATGATTGTATAGGTAGATGTTATCAGCGAGAATGGATCCGAGAATGTGTTTGCGGTTCATAAATTGATCAGATAGGAATGCACCATGAAGCCAATTTTGATGAAACAAGGAGATATTATAACTACAGTGGACTTGATCAAGAACATTACTAATACCAGATGATAAGAGATATGGTTCCCAATCTCGGATCAATTCACCATCGGAGATACTATCAATAATGAATTTGAAAGAGAGACAAGGCCAGCCAAGAGCTAATCCTTCAAGATATTTTGGTGTTCGTACTGCTATTTTAGCTAATACTCCACCAAATGTAAGTTTGGCGGGGTTGGAATATTTCATTTCAAGGAGGGAATAATTCACATCAAACAGTTCTTGGAGACCACCATTGAGTACAAGACCTCCATTTTTAACAATTGTATTAGTTAGAGATTCTAATTCTTTGTTATTATCAATAGCAGAGATTGTGAATACACAATCAGAAAAGATACCTCTTGAAGTAGGAATAGTACTTTCGATTTTGACTTGTGTGGTGATTATGGTTTTATCAGTTGGGACAAATAAGTTAGGAACGGGAGTGGTGATTTTACTTGACTTATTAGGCTTGTTATTGAGTTTAAAAGCATCACTTTGAAATGAAGGTGGTAATACAACTGTAGGATTATCCAATGTGTTTTTATGAAGATGACGTCGACCAAGGTAACCGCGAGATTGAGCAGTATTCATATAGAGAAGGTGAATAGGAGCAATTCTTTCCTCTGATGTTTTAGAGTGTTTGAGTTTTACAAACTGTACTCCTTCGCGACCAACCCATTGTTTTTCTGGTTTTAGAGGCTGGATGTCAACGTAGTCAGCTGGAGGATGGGAGAATAATTCTAAAATTTCAAAATTAGGACGTCTGTCATCGTCTAATTTCACCTTGTCACCTATTTGAAGGTCAAAACGACAAATTTTATCCACTGTCAGTTCTGTCACATCACCATTAGTAAACATTACATTTAAAGAATCAGTAGGTGGAGATGATTTGTTGGCATTATCTCCGAACAGAGAAGCAACCGATATATTATCAAGAAGTTTGACGGCATGCCAGGTTTGTTTATTCCAAATTCCCCATACGGTACTTTCTGGGGGGTGAATGGGTGAGATAGGTGGAGGTGATGATTGTGTGAGAGGAGGAATATTACGAATTAATTTACCATTTGCTTTGCGTTTAGAAGGAATTATTTCATCTTCAGAAGACTCATCAGTTTCTTTTTCTTTATTCTCAACTAATTCAATCTTCTCAGTATCCTCCTCTTTAGCATTAGATGCTGTTTTAATCAACCGAGGTTTCTTTGATTTTCTCGCTACCACCTCTGGTACTGAAAAATCAGGCGGTGTAGGAATATCCTTTCGAGTATTAACTGGAGTAGCTAGTACAAAATCATCATCATCAGTCATTGAATGATCATCACCACCACCTCGTCTGGTCGGTGTCTTTGTTTCATAATTTTCAGGAGAGGAAACGATAATTTCTTCTTCGTTAACTTTTTCCCCAACTACCTCTTCCTCTCCATTGATTTTATCCTCATGGTCGCTAGTTATCGCCTCTTCATTTCCACCTTCACCTTCACTCCCAGCACTCGAAGCTGTTGATGAAACTCTCATTGATTTAGTTCGTTCTCCCATTTCGTGACGAGGAGTACCTAATACTTGAGTGACAGCAGGTTGTGACATATTACTGTTCTGACTACCTAAACTCGCAGGATGATTGAATACATCCCCACCTCCTACCTCTACTTTCGACTCCATCCATTCACTACGACTAACAAGCAGTCCAGTCGGTATACCAATTGGTAATCGGACTTTCTGAGTTTCTTGAAATTGACTACTTGTTGCTGTAGTTAAAGTCATTTGAGAAAATCGCACCTCTGAAATTATTTGAGTAGCTACACCGCCTTCGCTACCTTGAACAGAATCACTGATATGAGACGGAGAAGGATCAACATCAGAATCATTAAAATCATTAGTCTTGTTCTTAATAGAACTCGGATATTTTTGAATTTCCATTTTTTCATTATTTTCGTTATCATAATCATTAGTATCATTAATTTCTTCTCTCTTTTTACCCTCAGTTGTCGATTCTCCTAAATTTAAATGAACAATTTCAGCTTCATCGACCTGAATTGCAGTACCAGCCTCCTGTTTTAGTTTCATTATTGCTCGACGTCGTTTATGGAGTTGTGAGTCTTCAAGTGCTAGGAATGTTGAACGGATATGATCATCGTGATCGTCCCCATCGCTAACATCATCCGGTATATTAGTATCGTCACCATCCTTTTTTATCGGAGACGAAGCTAAATGATCAAAATCAAGTATACCAACATCTACACTAGGACTTAATGGTGAAGAATCACCATTATTTTGATGTACACGTTTGTCAAACAATGGCGAGGAAGATCCGTTGGCAATATCATTCACCAATTGAGTAGCTTGTGAATCGACCACTTCACGGCCAAGATATCTTCCAACGCTACCAATAAGCCTATCTCCTACTAGCATAGTATTATCACGGTCCGAATCATAACCATCAGGGCTAGAATTTAAAGCCGCTATAGCATTAGCCGCATCTCCACGAATAGGAGAGATTGGTATAGGACCACTATATCGACGATATCTACCAACACCTTCTATTCCATCTTTTGGGATCATTGGAGAGTGGAATCCAATTGGCTCGTCAGAACTGATACTAGCAGTTTGAAGTGCATACTTTTCAGAAGTCTGATCTGTATTATTACTACCATCTTTAATTGTAGGTAATGAAATACGACGAGAACGTGAGCCACCTGATTCGACAGAGTCATCTTTATGAGTGCGAGTTGATGATTTCCCAGATAATAAAGAAGAATTAGTAGACACAGGAGACTTTACAGTACTACCAATTGTACCACCAAATGAAGGAAATGGACCAAGAAGAATATTGGACACCCCTGTATTCTGCATCAATTGGGTTTGATCATCACCATCTGTAATATTAACTTGTTGAGTTCTATCATCAGGGTCGACATCCAAATCAGTAGCAGTACCACCATCGTCAACTGAATGGATATCGTTAGAAACTGACATGGTACAGGGATGGTTGTCAGTGTGAAATAAACTACACAATAAAGCCGTGAAGTAGAATTAACAACACACCTTTAAAAGGATAAAAGTGTCTGATATTGGGTTCTGCCTCCGGCGGCTGGGCTCTGCCCAGACCCGTAGCTCCGCTCCGCGGAGTGGCATATCGTCCCTAATTGCTCAGTATTAGATCAACGAACTATCCGCCCATTACTGAAGACCAAAACTGACGGCATGACCTACACGTCCAATGCAGGGCCCATTTCCGACCACCTGCCGATCAGGGTTCAATACCTATGCATATAAATTTAATTTTTATAAACAAATAAATAAAATCATACAATACTAGTGCCGTTTTCTTCTGTTTTGCTCTTTTTAGCTGTGTTACCTCCTTCTTTATTACCATTATTTTCCGATATCTTCCTCTTACTAGATCCATCTCGCGGCGTAATTCGAGTATACTTGTTCTTCCTTTCACTAGACAACACCGTCTCTTGTAATGTACTATAAAAATCAGCCATCATATTGACTGCATCATAAACTTGCTGCTTCTTCACTCCTAGAAACTTATTTTCATCTCCATTCTTTTCCCTCAAATCAACTTTCGTCCCAGACGTTCTAACCGCCCAATAAAATGCTGCCGCGGATATCTCTTCCGCACTGTATATTAATCCCAATATCGTCTTACATGAATCATGAATAAAATGCTGTCCTGATTTTCGAACTGACTCGACTAACTCCATCTCGTATTTCACCATTAACTGCGTACAAATTTCGTAAGGAGATTTCAGAGTCAAATCAAAACACAATGCTTCTAATACCAACTCTTCATTATAAATAATCGTTTCTCTCCATTTCCAGTAATCTTTCGACTGTTCATCTACTAGTTTGTTCATATCTTTTGATGCTACTTTAGTACATGCAATTGCAACATCTTTAAGTCTTCTATTGGACTCTTCAACTTTAGTAGCTAGAAACAAGCATGCTGCCCCAATCTCATAATAATGATGTTTCTGAATTGAAAATCTCATATAAAATCGATGAAAAAACATCGCTGCAGCGTATATAGTCATTGGAGGTACTCGTAGTTGAGTTCCTGTCACGATTATGAAGTTTACCCCCTTAGCCCTTTGGATGATTTCTTGTTTAATAGGCATACCTTCTTTCGAACTGGGAGAACCTTTCGATATGGAAGACATTGTAAAGATCCATTCATTTCGAAGGAGCCGTGAGGAGGATGATGGGGATGAGGTAGATGTTGAAGGATTAGAAGATGCTGGAGTTTTTGACATGATATGATCTGACTTCTTAGTAGTTCATCGATAGTAGAATTAATCTAAGATAACTTCGATATATTCGTAAAGTCCACTTTTACAAAAAAATATTCAAAAATATCCGTTTTGTTTATACCATCTGATATTCGATATACGTCCGGTAGTTTCTCTACCTTATGAGCATGGACTGGACTTTGATTAACAAAAACAACGACTTGTAGAAATTTCATTAGCAGCCGTACATGCAGGTCGATATACGACTCCTAAATCTTCATTACTACTGAACGTCTCCAAGAGGTCCTAGAATAAAATAATATATGCTGCTTATTTCTTTAGTTATGATAACTTCAAAGTCATATTTCGAGAGTTACTTCACCATCGGTTGTCATGTAAATTCAATTGATGACCTCCGAATCTTGTTAGGAATCGTTTTAGGTATGATCTACAGTGTGACCCGGACCCTCACGTTATAAATATACTTAGATATTCATTAACCCTCTAAAAATGAATCTTATACTGGCTATGGAAGATAATGAATTGGCTGGGTGGTGTTAGTGTTATACCTGGATACCTTGATAAATTAAAATAGTAACATTCTTCGGAAAAAATTAGTGAAATTTACGACTACAATCATCAATACCTCGTTTATAGCATATATCATTTCCCTGATGCTTCGCTTCGCAACGCGCTTGCTGCAAACGTGTAAATATCGCGCGATGTAATTTATGTGATCCCTGTCATACTCGACAAACGCTAACTGATTGTCAATTACCACCATCCAAATAAAAATGACAAAGGCCAGTCAAGCTTTCAGTGTGTTCTTCTCACTTGTTGGTTTATACGTTCTTCTTCTTAATGGCACTATTCCTGTCAGCACCAAGATCCACGATGAGATTTTACCTCTTCTTCCATTCTGGGCATTGGTAGCTTTTGGTTCCTATGCCCTAGGCACTCTTGGATGGGATGTCATTACGTTCAATGATAAGCCTGAGAAACATAAGGAATTGCTTCAAGTAAGTATGCCTCTACCAGCTGGGCTTCGCCCTGACCTGTTCCACCTCTCCGATGATATATCATCTCATTGGCGATGATCCAGCTAAGACAGAAACCGTGCTAACCCAATTATCAGCAAATTGAAGAAGCTAAGACTGACCTTCGTTCGAAAGGTGTTGACGTGGACTAATATCAACTCATGTTTTCATTTGCGTAATTTACATATAACATTGCAAGAATAAATCAAGATTTAATCGAGACTAAATAGATAGTTTGAAACGCCTAATTTCAAGCTACTTAGCTGCTATTATAAGAACAAAGACTCAGACAAATGTTTGTAATTAACTAATTATGGCCAAAAGCATCGTAATTCTTAAAGTCGCGAGTACGGACCTGTCGCTCGAACATGATATCAAGCTCTTCAAAACTTCGCCGGCGGGTTTCTGGCAATCGAAAATAGCACCAGATACATGAGACAAGGGAGAGTCCACCGAACACGAAGGCAATTTTGCCTCTCATGTTGCCATTTTGGGGATTGAACATATATGGGACTGCGACAGTTGTTACAATGGTACACAATGCCTGAGCGGCAGTGGCGATGGCGTAAGTCCTACTTCGCTGGAAAACTGTTAGATGTATGAACTACTCCGCGGAGCGGAGCAACGGGTCTGGGCGGAGCCCAGCCGCCGGAGGCAAAAGAGAGGGAGGTATACTAACTAGCTTGGTGGAAGAAATTTCTCCGATAAGGACAAATGTCAATGGACCGACTGTGAGCTGATATAGGAAGGTCCAAACGGCGAGAAGACTAGCTTGGGCCCAGGAGAAATCAGTGTTGGAGGAGTAGGATGGTGCACAATCTAATATGGCAATTATGAAGAGAAGGGCGGTCATAACATAGAGACCGTAGTTATAGATGTTCCTTCTTCCCGCATAGCTTAGAACCACCCAAGTGAGAGCAGTTCCAACAAACCCAATAGCAGTAATTCCAACACCCATGTCGAATGCTTCATTGGTTTTTAATCCAGCTTGAATAAAAAAATAATTCGAATATCCCATCAATGGATTGCCGCAAATAACTTGGATAAGATATACCATACAACAGATTTCAGTTCTCCTTAGATTGTTACCTTTGAAGCAATCCAAGTAGGTCGAGGAGGTATGCAGCTCGCGCTCTAAAAGATCAGTTTGTTCAATAACATTTAGTGTTTTCTCAAGGTCCACACCCTCTCCCGCTTTACCCCAAGCTAATCGTTGAAGCGCTTTTTTAGCATCTTCACGTCGTCCTTTACGAACGAGATAATATGGACTTTCAGGGGCAAATGGAATTCCAACGAAAAGAATAAGACACCACACCCATTGAATAGCGAATGGAGCTCTGTACGCCCATTGATCATCTCTGCCTTCAAGACCAGCAGCCACTCCTTGAGCAACAAATTGTCCGATAACAAATGCCATATTGGTAAATGCAGTTAAAATACCACGAAGAGCTAAAGGGCTCACCTCCGAGGCGTAAGTAGGGCCGATAACTACACTGGCTCCCCAAAGTAGGCCAGCGAGTATCTCGCCAGCACAAAGAACTTGAATATTTTTTGCAAAAAATTGCATAAAGATGAGTGCAGTGATGAGAAAATTACTAACCAAAAGAACACGCTTTTTACCCCATTTTTCACATGGCCATGCTACGATTAGAGAACCCAATAGTTGCCCGATTGGATTCCCCATTCCAAGACCACTTTGCCAAGCAGCAGAGATTTCTTTCTGACCATCATAGTACTCTCCATACTTTGCAATAAATGATGGCATAGCGAAGAAGGAAGTGATCAGCTGTGCATCATAACCAGTCATAATAACTGCTACACTGAAAAAGATGGACCAGAACATAGCTTTTGGGTATAATTTCATTGCTTCAATCACCCCTAATTGACGTTCTTCCTCGACCAAATCTTTTGTATTTTCTAAAATTACATTAACTGCCTTAATTGATGAAATTGTTCCTACTTCGAGTTCGTCTACCACAGGCAGTGATGCCGTTTTCTCCGTACTAGCAACCATTTTTCATCCGATTTGCTCTTTCAGCCACGTTCGCTAATAGATATCTATCGTTTGAGCTGTTGTGCTTTCTATTTAGTATTCTTCAGTTTAATCAACTTTACTGAAAGTTATAACTTGTATGTGGCGTTTCCCCACCGGCATTGGAGTTTGCTATCCTAATATACCAAGTGACTTAAGAAAAATTAAGCGAAATTAGATTGCTTATCTGCAGCCAGAGCACCTTTCTTCCCACTTGGCATCCCCGCCTAATCTTAAGTTACAATCTTACACGATCGATTGATATAGTTCCGTGGAATTCCCGTCTCAGTTGAATTTGATGTTACAGTCATCAGGGGTAACCGCATATGCAAGGAGATTACATTTGCATATGGAGTGGGGGAGACAAATAACCGCTTAGAGTTATCAGCGGACTTTATTGAGAAGCGAGACCGAAGTGCCGACAGAGAGGGTTCTGAGATTGCATCCGAATCTGAGATAAAGAGCGGAAATATGAAAATGTGTTGGTGAAAGGAGAGAATTGCCTATATCTCTTTAGGCTTGTCAAAGTCTCACTATCTAAATGCGACGCCGTTTAACAGTAGATGGTGACTAACCGACTGACTTAGTTTGCATTTCTGCAATTCCAATGTTACATAAAGATAAGTTACTTAATTTGGGTGTTTAGATAACGCCTCTAAGTGATAGTCAGCAGAGATAATGTTACAATATTATCACGGTCTGATTCGATAACCTTTAGTCTATAGCTTAATTAGCGGTTAAATCGAAGACAGATATAGTTCAGATAAATAAATCTATAACGGAAACATTGAAGCATGTGTTTTGCCAAAAAAGCCGGTGGCCACTATCCTTGTCGAGAATATTGATCTTATCTTATCTTAGATAACTGATAACACTAAAAAGTAGGTAAAGTCTGTTGACTAACCTGAAATGGGACTATGCAGGGCTGGAAATCTATCTCCGATGTCACTTGCATTAGAGAGATATCGCTGGCATGACTTCGTTACCAATTGCAGGGAAGGGACTGTATGATTTTGGGCTCACCAGAGCCGACGGAGAGTTTACGGGGTGTGATAAGGCTTGGCAGAAAGTTAATTAACGGTTCCATTAGTAACGGAAGATAGGGCTAATAATATCAACGGCAATCCACGATAATAAGTCGAGCAAGCACGATCCGTTCATATAGACTTCAATTTACTATATGAGAATAGTTTAAGGGAGCGTGGAGGAGACCAGGTAATTTATTTCTCGAATGTAAGAGACCTCTGCACGTGGGCACGTGGGACTTAGATACTTTGTGAAGAGCATTGGGCTGTCATCATTTCATTTTTACAAAACCTGGTGACTATCGAGATGATGAGAGCATATTACCATCTACAGGGTGAAAAACGAGGCGAACCGAGAGCCACAGGTCTGGGCCTAGTCGCCAGATGCAAATGATGAGGTCATGTGATATACGGCTGTGCCGAGACCCGCGCATGTGCTAAAGTCTGGACCTAAAGATAATTATAGAAATAGAGGATACAGGGTGATGGAAAATTTAGAACAGCGTGATTTTTTTTTTCAATCGATAATCAAAGTTTATATTATAGATTAATTGGAAATCGTATAAATAGCCCAGGATTGGTTGAGTGATTACACGTATTTATAAGGTAGTTCGAAAGCTCGAGAAATAATTAACTTGATGTCAAAATCAAGAATAAACGTAGCAGGAGGTGTTTCAAACATGAACCCAGGAGGATCTGAAGAACATATCACAATCAGAAAAGAAAATGACTATTTGCTAACTTATACCGAAGAACCCCATCGCCAGAGAAGACTCGAGATCATTCAATCTCACCCGGAAGTAATCAAGCTTGTGGGGCCAGAAATTCTCACTAAGTATATTGTATTAGGAGTGGTTAGTCTTCAGTTTACGACCGCTTGGTTCATGAAAGGATCTTCCTTCAAATCGTGGTATTTCTGGGTAGCTGCTTACTTTATTGGCGCTACTTGTAATTCCAATATTTTCTTAGCGATTCACGAATTGTCTCACAACTTAGGTTTCAAAAAACCTCTTCATAATAAGCTATTTGCTATTTTTGCAAATATTCCTATTGGAATTCCTTATAGTGCCGGTTTTGGACCATATCATCAACTTCATCATAAACATATGGGAGAACCAGATTATGATACAGATCTTCCAACTGCTTTTGAAGCAATGTTTTTATCATCTGTAGCAGGCAAGGCATTTTTTGCTACTTTCCAGCTTCTCTTTTATGCTATAAGACCCATGTGTATTGTTAAGGTCAAGATGACATGGATTCATTATTTGAATATTGCTGTGCAATTAGCTGTTGATGCTGTATTTATCAAATTTGTCTGTCAAGGCTCTGATGGATCTTATGATTTAATGCCTTTCTATTATCTTCTTTTAAGTGCATTTTTTGCTGGTTCACTTCACCCTATTGCCGGTCATTTCATTGCCGAACATTACGTCTTGGACCCTCCCAAGCAGTATGATATTCAGTCCACCCCTCTTCCTGAAACTTATTCTTATTATGGCTGGCTCAACATTTTCGTTTATAATGCTGGTTATCATAATGAACATCACGATTTCCCATATATTCCCTGGTCTCGTATAAAAGATCTTCATAATATTGCTCATGAATTCTATGATCCTCTCCCTTCTTATACCTCATGGGTCACAGTTCTTTACAGATTCATCTTTGATGATAATGTTTCACTTTGGTGTCGTGTCAAACGATCCAATATCAAGGCTAGAAAGGGCGATGATCAGCCTGAAGATGTTGCCCCGATCAAATCCTACCGTAGACCCATCAGCACTACTTAGTCATTCTAACGGTGCCTCTGGCGGCTGGCCTGCCTATACTGCGCATGAGTTAAAACAAAAAATATATACATATATACATATTTGCAAAATAAGAGATGGAGAATCATCTCATTTATGTACTGTCCCATCCAATCCAATATACTCTCCCCTATCTGCCGCGGCCTCCAGATATCGCTGTTGCTTTAACAACGCCTCATATTGTAGCCTCCGTTCGTACCTCATCAATTCTTTATCTGTCTTAAAACTTCCCCCTGTCAGAATAAACGACAATTGAATATATGTTTTAAATTGCGTAGTCAGATTCCTATAGGTTGGCGAGTATCTGTGCGCCAGCAACCCAGCAACTATTCCAACAGCGCAGCCTTGTAACCCTCCGATAATTGCACTCCGCATAATCTATGTTCAGGTCAGTCTTACCAATCCTCTTCCCCGCTCTTTCCGCATCTGCGTAAGACTTACAATATCTACAGCACCTTCAACTTTTGATGGTTCGTGATGAGAAGGCCTCATTGGTAGGAAATTTTATGACCTTAGATATTCAAGACAGTCTATTGAGCAGATAAGCAGTAGAAAAATATGTTTAGAATCTCAATATTTACAAAATGAATTGAAAGTTTTGGAATCAGCTGGGGTTTAGACAGATCTATTGGGCCTTATCTTCATTTTATTGAAGCCTCTCCACACGCGGCGAATTTAGCTGCTCTCAAAGCTCGGATTTGACATGAGAGTCAAAACAACAACTATGGTCAATATGAAGAGCCAATTGGCAAAATACTGGGGGAGAAATAATTGACAGATGAATGCACTTTTCTAAAATTGACATAGATGCCTCACAACATGAGATTTAATTGTTGTCTGCTTTTTTTTTACGTTTTTTTGACATCCTGTCCTTCAAACAAAGGATAAAAATAAAATTATGAGGATTTAGATAATATCGCTTTGTATGTCCCTTTATCTTAAATCGCATAAATAGTGTCCATGCTTCACCGATCAAGAAGATGTGATCTGCAGGGGTGCATGTTGACGTGTTCGATGCAGGGTCCACTGCACTATTTTTCAGGCCCTATCAAAGTGAAAGTCTTCACCGTTTAGCCAAGCTACCAAGTGGAATTATTGGGCTGGGCTCCTTTGAAATTACAGAAAACAATTATATTTCCAATATAGTAAGCAATCACTTGTTTAAATTGTGGCGGTTTGTGATAACTCTTGTAGGTGATTATAAAACAGCCGAGAAACAATAATGACAGGTAGGCATACATAAAGCTTCCTGAAATCTCTTGATATACCCTTCGGTGTGACGGAGCTATGGATGAGAGCAGAGCTTGGTTACCGGAGGAGACATATCAAGAACTTCGTGAAGCCGCACAATTGCGGCGTAGAAAAATATTCAACAGAGGTATATGTCTCAGCACAAGCAACAGATTTGCTTAGTCGATAAGCTCAGACATAATTTTAAAATATGAGTGCCACAGAGGTTGTTAATGGGACGGACCAACTGGCCGCAAAGGTCCAAGATTTGAAGGTAGATGAGGTTAAAGAACAAAAGCTGACAGAAGAAGGCGATGATGATGATGATGATGAGGGAGACGAAGTAGTCGGAGAAGGAGGAGATGAAGCAGCTGCAAAGAAGAAAAAGAAGAAGAAGAAGAATAATAAAAAGAAGAAGAAGACTGCTTCTGCAATTCCCTCAGTTCAAACTGAACCTCCAACTGTGGGATTGTCATATCTCTTTAAAGACGGTGTTTATCCAGAGGGAGAAATTGTTGAATATAAAGATGACAATCATTTCCGCACAACTTCTGAAGAGAAGAGATATTTGGAAAGAGCCAGTTTTGATGCTTTTAATGACTTAAGAAAGGCAGCTGAAACTCATCGTCAAGTTCGTCAATATGCTCAAAGAACAATTAAGCCAGGAATGACAATGATTGAGATTGCTGATTTAATTGAGAATGGAACTCGTGCTTTGTCGGAAGGGGACGGAGATACTAAAAAAGCTGGACCAGGGTTCCCTACTGGTTTATCTTTGAATCATGTAGCTGCTCATTATACTCCTAATAAAGGAGATACTACCGTTTTGAAGTATGAAGATGTTATGAAAGTTGATATTGGAGTACATGTTAATGGACGAATTCTTGATTCTGCATTCACTTTAACGTTTGATGATAAATATGATCAACTGTTAGCTGCTGTTAGAGATGCCACTAATACTGGAGTCCGAGAAGCAGGTATCGATGTAAGATTGGGGGATATCGGTGCAGCAATTCAAGAAGTCATGGAATCATATGAAGTTGAATTAAATGGCAAGACATTCCAAGTCAAGTCTATTCGTAATCTCAATGGACACAATATCAATCCATTTGAGATCCATGGAGGTAAATCTGTACCAATTGTTAAAAGTCATGATCAGACCAAGATGGAAGAAGGTGAGACATTTGCCATTGAAACGTTTGGATCGACTGGTAAAGGATATGTTCATGATGAAGGAGAGGTATCTCATTATGCAAAGAGAACAAATATTGGACATGTACCACTTCGTCTTAATAGTGCAAAGAACCTTTTAGCGGTTATTGACAAGAATTTTGGTACGCTTCCATTTTGTCGTCGATATCTTGATCGAACTGGAGAAGAGAAGTATCTTCTTGCACTTAACAATCTTGTTAAATCTGGCATTATTCAGGATTATCCTCCACTTGTGGATATTCCTGGATCTTATACTGCTCAGTATGAACATACCATTCTTCTTCGACCCACTGTTAAGGAAGTTGTTTCCAGAGGTGACGATTATTAGTGTGCTATTTAACATTTCATTTTGTATAAAAGGTGAACTTCCCGTATTCTCTTGTCTGCCTCCGGCGGCCGGGCTCTGCCCGGACCCGTAGCTCGCTCCGCTCGTTTGTCGACGTTCCTAGTATATCATAGAAACCGTGTTTCTCTCCGCGGAGCGGAGCTACGGGTCCGGGCAGAGCCCGGCCACCGGAGGCAAATAGCGAATAAAAAGGCAATAGGCTGGATATCCTAATTATCGCTTAAAGGAACAAAAAAGAATAAAAGAAACCATAAAAACAAACAAAATATAACAAATAAAAAAGATTCAAGGAAACTTCCCGGTAAAAAGAGTTTCATTAGTGCTGGAGGAGATAGCGGACGTTCCCAAGTGATGGATGATATGGACGATGAATTACACGAGACATTGACTTTTATATCTAAAATAACTTCCATCCAATAAAAAAAGCTAAGAGGGCAAGGATTAGTACGAAACGAAGAGGAACTCCACTTGATGGCTGTTGGACAATTGCAGGTGGCTGTGCGGATTTGAAACCTGGCTCATTGCTCAATTGGCGTTTGGCAGAAGCAGCGGCTTTGAGCTCTTTGGATTCAGAGGAGATTTGTTGTTGAGCGATTTCAGACGCAGATTCAGCGTCTGAAGAGCTGGGGATGTGACGTGATGTTAATGTACTATCACTACCATTAGATAATGAAACACCAGTGGCAGTAGCTCCGGCAATAACGGGAGATGTGGTTGAATCAGTAACAGATGCGACATTATCATTGGCAGGAGGAGTAGGATAGTCAGTAGGACCAGACTCAGACTTAACAGGCGTTGCAAATTGACTTTGATCAAGAATACTGGTATTACCAGCACCTGTAGGTACAGAAGGAGCTATCGAAGCCGCGGGGCTCTCCTCATAACTAGGAGGAGGAACAACAGGAGCAACAACATTATCAAAGTCATAATGGACCTTAATCTTCTTATTCACAATAGTATCTTTACTTGTTTCCTCCAACGTAGCCCATAATTTAGAAATATCAGAGCCAGCTACAACATCATCGGAAACAGGTGCTGTGAGGACAAGGAATTTGTCCTTTGATTTCTCGGTTGGCTTGGGTTGATCTTTAGTTTGGCGGATAATAGACACTTCAATACTCTGCCCAGCTTCAATTACAGAAGCATTAGGTCGAACACAGTACAATTTTGGAGCTGTGGTTTTAATTTTGTAAACCAATTTTTGGCCACTTGTATTTTTCAAATACAATGGTTTAGTTACCTGATCGGCAAACGGAGCTTTATGTGTGATAGTTAGTATGACGTTTCGATGGTGGTCTGCCTCCGGCGGCTGGGCTCCGCCCAGACCCGTTGCTCCGCTCCGCGGAGAGAAACACGGTCCCCACGATATTCTGGGGACGTGGGCAAACGAGCGCAGCGAGCAACGGGTCCGGGCAGAGCCCGGCCGCCAGAGGCAAGATCCCAATTCTATACGTACCTTCAAAGGTGAGGGAATCAGGCGAGATTTCCATTGCTGCGGTCTTGTATAATATAGTCGTTTGTTTGTTCTAATAGATCTCAGTCCTAAGGAATTGTTCGTTGCTGTCGATAATATGGACGGTCAACGGTGAAGTTCAAGGTTAGGTAGATTCGATTTCAATCTGCTTAATTTCAAATACCAGTCTAGCGTAAATTGGATTCCCTTTTCAATCGTAAACTATCAACACAAATATCGCGTATAGAATTGATAAATCAACTTTCTTTCGGTTCTACCTTCTCAGCCTTTGGAGGTGAAAAATTGACAGCAATGGTTACACTAAGTTAGCAAAATTGACAAAAGCGCTAGCAAGGCGTAACCTGAATGAATGATGAAGCGATCAATAGCTCGGACGGTTCCTTACCCTAGTTAAGGCGGGTCGCCGTTGTTAGGGCTAGGCGAGAATGAGGTGAGTTTCATGGAGGAGGCGAAATGAGAGCTTATCCAGTCGCGGCGGAAAGAGAAGAGCGTTAATTCTGCATTACCCGGACAGAGATAGATACCCGACGCGGTATAGAATTGGGTGTATGAAAAGAGTCGCCAGACAATATTCAGCACACAACTCTTGAGTTGAATGAGCGAGAATACTCGAGGATATTGCCTGCTTCACGTGATTGGTTATGGTGGGCTTGAATAAGAACTTCTACAGAGTAGTAGTAAGCATGACGTAGCAGCGACGCAGCGATGTTGTGATGCAGCATACTCTCTAACTCTGCTTTTGGTCTGCGTGGACCCTGATCTGAACAATTATATTGATTACGGCAGTAGACAAACTTACATACAAAGTTACATATTCATTAGCTAGATTCGAGTCCGATCTAACACGGGTTGTTGCAATTCCTTGTTTGTGACCTCGGCAAATTTGGAATTAATCATATACCAAAGCCGATGTATTCAATAAGTACATCACTGAAGTCAAATACAAGTGGAATGAGAGACAAGATTCTTGCAGTGTTTATCGAATCAACGCGAGAAAAGAATTTGATGTACGTGAAACATGCTGTATAATACCGTTTGCAGACCGATAAACTTATAGATTCAATCTCGAATGAAGGAACCATTGCAGATTGTATCACAGTAGATTATTATTTTCTGTAAGATATCGTAACGTTCACACGTTAGACTAGTTGAGGTATAGAAGACAGTCATCGGATTGTGTGATGGAATAGCTAGATCAAGTTTTAATGAAGATTATGGACACTACAGTCATAGAGACCCTGCAGGGCGATAGATGCGGGCATTAATTTAATAACGGCGGTTATAAGGATATGCTGCATTTGCTTACTTGATATCTGGCCTGCAAAGTTGATAGTTGGTCGTACGATTTGAAGAAGGTTGCAACAAGGAGAAAGTAAACAGAATTGAATTGAAAATGTCGACAAGAGACCAGGTTAGTAGTGTAAGCTCATGCCCTCCGCATAGCGGAGCAACGGGTCTGGGCGGAGCCCAGCCGCCGGAGGCAGAAGAGAGGAGGAGTAAGGACTAACGGGATAGATCAGTTGGTTGAAATGGGATTCAGCCCTAATAGAATTGAAGCAGCATTAAGGAATGCTTCATCTCAGAATTTAGAGGATTGTATTCAATGGTTAGAAGAGAATGAGTCTAAATTTGAGGCTGCTGAGAAGTTACATAAAGAATTGAGTGGTGATGATGGCGCTTCTGGTTCTATTGAGATAGATGGGGATAATACTGATGGAGAAACAGTTCAAGAAGCTCCTAAAGAATTGACAGCCGAGGAAAAAGAAGCTAAGTTGGAAATATTACGACAGAAGGCTGCTGTTCGTAAAGCTGAGCAAGCAAAGAAAGATGCTGAAGAACAGAAAAAAAATGAAATGATTCGACGTAAACATGATCAAGAATCAGCTAGAATTAAAGAAGAATTGAAGAAGAAGGAGGCAATGTTAGCAGCAGCACGTCGTAAACAAGAAGCAAAAGAAGATGCATTGGCAAAGAAGAGAATCAAGGATTTGATTGAAGCAGATAGACGAGAAAGAATGGAAAAGAAACAGCAATTAGCTGCTGGTAATACTACGGATGGTTCTTCAGCTTCAATTACGCCACCACCACCGGTAACCACGACTTCTCAGCCCAGACCGAAACCTAATTATTCTGAATCGAAATTACGATTTCGTGTCCAAGGAATTCCATCTCCTTCCCCTACTATCATGAAGACTTTTCCAATTGATACTACCCTGGGAGAAGTAGCGGAATCTCTATCTGTTGATCTTTCCATTGCTGCTGATTCAATTATTTTCACCACTACTTTCCCGACCCGTACTCTCACTTCTTCTGATTTCTCTCTCTCCCTTAAACAAGCTGATCTAGTCAATGCAAATGTCATTGTAAAGAAAGCCTAATTATACAGCCGTACTTTCTTATCTTATCTTTATCGCCCCTGCATATGCATAACTTTTCATGCCTCCGGCGGCCGGGCTCTGCCCGGACACGTAGCTCGCTCCGCTCGTTTATCCACGTCACCAGTGTATCATGGGAACTGTACTTCTCTCCG
>JAJMIH010000092.1:0-41692 GCA_030575175.1 Sugiyamaella novakii
GTAAGTAAGACTAAGACTTGCGGAAATTGAAATATATTAAATCACTAACACCTTTAGCAACTCATTATTCATAAAGTTTGAGTGGGGACATGGTATGCTCCTGTCCCAAGAATTTCTAATTGGGTGGCCGGATCGATATCCACTTATTTTTAATGAATCTCTGGGCCATGAATTATTACGAAGTTGAAGGTAACCAGAATACAACTGTTATTTTACATTTGTCCTACTGTGCCCATCTCAGAGGAAATTTGGAATTCAATAATTGCTTGTGAGAACGAGTACAGAAATCTAGAAGGTGAATAAGAATCATACGGTCTTCCAAGAGCTACTTCTCTACTCAGATCGTTTATTCGTCGAAAAAGACCCAAGAAAGACAAGTGTTACGATGCGACCAGGAATTTTCCATGCATACTTGAGGTGCAATAACTGGAATTAAAGATGAAGGAAGAGTGATCATGGCGTTTACGTTAATCAGAATACAATTATTATTTTACATTACTCCTACTGTGCCCATATCAGAGGAGTTTGAATTCATAATGGTATGCTCCTACTGTGCTCATCTCAGAGGAGTTTGGATTTGGATTTAAAATAGTATTTGTGAAGAATACTGGTTATAAGAGATACTACTATTCTAATATAGTACAGTGAAGAGAATATTTTGTGGCTATTTCATATCGACTTCCTATACAGTTTGAAGGATGCTTCATCCATAAACCGAAAAAAAAACGATTATGAAGCAAAAGTTAATCAGAATACAGCTATTATTTTATACCAGTCCTGCTGTGACCATCTCAGAGGACGTTTGGGTTAAAATGGTTGGACTAAATGTTTCTAACTTATAGAGATACTCAGCTCAAATGGAGAACTAAACACAATCCAATAATGAGAATACCATGACTAAGTCGCTGAACCTCCTCCTGTACAGTCTGTCTCCTAGCTCATAAACTATCTTCAGTCTTGGACCTTAAAATTAAGTGGAAACAGTTTTTGATTTCTCTCACTACTGGTGTTCATTTTCTTTCTCCGGGGTATCAAATGATTTAAAAATAATAGCTTTATCGGCTCACACTTATTATTACTTTCATGCTCTTAATTCTCACGGTGCTCTTAATTCGGCCAACCTGCCCATGATGAAATTATATGGAAGCTGTTATCGGATTTCTCTACTCTTACTTTCGCTCATCCTTGATAATTTTCCTAATGATGTTGCTTCTTTCCTCTCATGGTGTCCACTTGCTTCATTTTTATTTTATTAATACGTCTTGTTGTGGTATACCCTACATTAACATATTTCTAGTTTCTCTGTACTCGTACCAAATCAAATTTAACGCCCGTAAAACCACTTGTGAGCCAGCATTAGCAGATTAACTCGATGGTAGTGTACTAATCTGAGCAGGATCTCGCCGGTTCTGGGAATGATTTCCTTAAGCTGTCTTTCATCGTTAACTGCATTATTGTATCAACATGTGGGCCTGTGTACATGATGATCTCTGGAGTGGTAGTACTGAAAGCACTGCAGCTTCATTGTATTAGAATTTATACAGTATTGATATATCTCAAATTGATAATTGTACGATATAAATAAATTTGCATTAACGGCTCTTTGTATCCCTTTACATGTCAGACGTGAATCATCTCAATCACAATCTGTCCATTCGATCCGTTGAAGTACGGAGGTTGCGCATGGTGAAAGAGGTGCCAATTCTCCCCAGGTCGTAGCAAACATACCTATTTATCAAACGGTTTAAGAGTATCCACAGATTTAAATTCGCTGTCTTGTTGAACTACTTTGATTCCCTTTGAAATTGAAGTAAACAATTCCCTATACGTCGTTCGTTCGCATTTCTTCAAACCTGTAGAGACAATGATGTTAGATTCAGCGTTTAAATATCTTACACTAGGAGCTGAAACTGAAGTACATCCCGAAGAATGTCTAGTTGTAGCCATATACTCATATTCTGTTTAGATCTTAATACCTCAAATGTGCCCTTATTCAGTCAATGTAACGACACTAAGTAACAAAAAACACAGTTTTACTCAGTTTTACAACATATAATAGAGATATATTCTTAGAATAGAAAACAATTAAGAAACTACTTACCTTTGAAACTTAGAAAAACAATTAATAATCACACTTGGGGCTCTAAACTCCAGAGGGGAAGAAGAATACATCGCAATTTATGAGGCCATTAATAGGGTTAGGAAATCTGACTAGAAAAGATCAGATAAGATAAGGTATGAAAAGGCTTGTCGAATTCATAGTAACCATGTTACAATAGACAGGTGGTTAGTAACTATATCATCGTTAACCCAAGTTATACCCATACCCATCCGAATATAAAGAGAACCGAATCCCCGAACCGAATCTCCCTCGTCCGATCAGTTAGTTGCCTAAGTTAGTTATGAAGTTGTGCTGTGAATATTTACTACTATATGTTAACCACAAATAAATTTCGCTTAAATAATCTTGTTTTTTAGTTGTGGTATTCTGTTATATCAGGGGTATATCAGATTATTGGTTTGAGATCGCGGTTTGCTTAGATAATTATTGAAGCTGCTGTTTGTGTAGTCGTGTTTCTCTCTGACCTAGTATTTTCGACCATTTTTTTATCTTCTCAAACAATGGATTTAATTAAATCATTCTTATTTATTTTCTTAAACAAAAAAGAGGTTATGAAAAAAACCATGTCCCTGCCATATCCCTGTTCAACCCATACCCATATAACAAATATAAAAGGCACCTCCCGCCCATGTATAACTTCGATAATCACCGCTAATAATACGAAGAAAAAAGTAGTCGCTACTGTGTCAAGTAATGCTATGCTATATATTTGCTACAAATAAATTTGCTTACACAAATCTCTCTTTGTGTATAGTATTCTGATATATCAAGGGTGTATCAGCTTACTCAATTCAGAATAGGTTTGATCGTTCCTGTTTGCAAATATGATTCTTGCAATCAAAGGCTTTTAAAGTTTGTATATGAAATATCAAGTGGTGGCCAACTCCGAATTTATTTAAAGTGTAGGTTTCTTTTACGTTCCCTACACTACCATGGTAAAGAGACTTAATCGATGTCGTCTAGTCGTTTATCTCTTCATCTTTTATACTCTAATAGATCATACAACTACTTCGTTACGTACGACAACCTCACTCGGCTATCGTCTTACAATTGTAACGTGAGAGCTGAATGGTGCCTATTAATGTTCATTGGATTTCGGTATTAGACGATAACAGTCGTACGGCTATAAAAGGTATTTTCATCGCCGATCAAACGCGTTCGTAAATTGGAGATTCTTGTAGGTTTTAAACCATCATCGTTCAACATCCACTTTACTTTTAATCCCAAGACACTGAAAATGCCCAAAATTACCGTTGATTCTTTAAAATTAAGACGTAAAAAAGATAATTCTCATTCAGGTTGTCATATTTTACCTTGTAAAATTCTATACAATGGACCTGCTGAGGTGGATAAATACTTCCACCCTAAATCAACATCAAATGATTCGTATATCGCTTATTTACGGGGTAGAAAATTACATGGCCATAAAGTTGAATTAAAAGAAAATTATATTGGTATGTCGGATTGATTATTGTGGAAATTATAATGGAAATCATTAGTTCTAACAAATTATAGGGGTAATTTTAAAAGAAACAGCCGTCACTGACCGAGACCGCCAACAAGCAATTATGTATGATGATAATGATGATAATGAAGAAAGTTTAATAGATTTACCAAGAAAATTTGAAGCTATTCAATCGTTCAATGATGTTACAGTTTGGTATCACGAAGCACTGCCAGATATGAATGATCCTTATGTTGCTGGTTTAGGGGATTGGATTAACTTGGCACACACGGTGAGTAAAGAATTATAAAACGTGTGGAGTGGAATTTCTAACCGGTTTAGATACATGATGATGGTGTGAAGGATGAAGATTAGATATAATCGGAGATTTTATTCTATATATTTATTATCGTTACAGTTATAGGAGTTTGCTGTAATCAGTTTCTATGAGCTGAACTCAAGGGATTGTATTTTGAGATCTAACTGAAATGAAGATATAATGTTACATAACAGCAATACATAATATTATTTTCCTCCAGGAGTTGGTCCCTGATAAGTTCCGCCAGTATTAACAAATCGAGGTCACATGTCATGGATGCCTTATCTTATCGGATCATGTGATACGAGGAAATTAAAGCCGGTACGTCACGAACGAAGATTGAGATTTTGACGACTGGAGATAGAATGTGTTGAAGTATAAAATGAGCAAAAAGTATTAAAATTTGTATATCTTTATAAGAATTACATTTCATTCGGTTGATTTCTTTTCGGTTTATTAATGGCAGCGACGTGTAATCAGCGCGTCGGTTTGTTATCTCTTCCGGCAGAGATAATTCATTTGATTTTAGGGAAGGTTACAGCGGAGAGCAGGGAGGATTTGGTTAGATGTTCACTCGCTTGTCGAGAATTGCGATCGAATGTAAGTTTGAGCAGCTCGCGAAGCGAGCACAACGGGTCTGGGCGGAGCCCAGCCGCCGGAGGCAGAACTAACGACAAGATGGTAGGCCATCAATTTTTTATTTAGAGACATATTTGTAAAATGGAGTTCTATAAAAGAATTGATCGAATTTGCAAATGAAAGTGAATCCATGAAAGATCATCTTTTAAAGTTGAAATGTCTTCATATTGTAAAGCCCACATTATATGGAGAATGGCATAATGGACCGGAACTTTTGGAATTGATAGAGAAATTGTGTCCTAATTTGCGGACATTAGATTTTACAATGGCCGGCTCTTCAAGTTGGTGTGCATATCTTCCGATTATGTCACAAGTAACAACTATTCTCGCACGTCCACAAAATGCAAGTAAATTATTGGACGTCGTAGGAAATTCTATTGAATTTCGGATTGATGACTTAGCTAGTAGTTTCCCTAGTGTTGAGGATATCTCATTAAGTGGGTTAAAAGTTTGTTTCAATCGTAAAGTTGATATTGATCCGAGACCTCTGCCGAATTTGACCACTCTTTATTTAGAAGATTGTATCTGGGAATATCCTAATCAAATTGATGATTTAGGTTCAATCAGTTTTCTGAAGGTTGTGTATTCAACACATCATTTCACACATTCCGAACGACTACGAAGCTTTGCTCAATCTCCTCCTGTAGGGTTGAGAACTCTAACGCTTGATATTATGGCTACAACTTTAGCTAAAATAACGGATGACAGCTCCCTTTCAGAATATAATTCAGTTGATATGGCATGGCAGCCACTACTAAAACATAATTGCAAACACTTGACTTCTTTAGAATTAAGAGGGTTCAGCTTTCCAGGTGAAGAGTTTTTTCGAGCATTACCCGAGTCAGTTATTGATCTTAAGCTCACATGTCGGTCTGAGAAACAACTATCTGGTAAATCGTGGTATCTTCTCAAACAACATAAGCGAGACCGACCTAAGTTCAGCATGACTCTGAATGGGAATATTATTTGTTTATGATGTTAGCAGGCTCCATCCATTTAAAACCATACTCTATGCATTTATTTATTAATATATTATAATTACATCATAACACAATCTATGCCAAATCCATACATGACCTTTTCAACATCCCGGCGCACTTGAACCCAATCTTTCCGACATTCGACAAATTCAAGAAGTTCTTCAGGTTTGAAAACACCTCTAAATCGAACCATATCACTGAGTGTTGCTCCAAGCGCTTTAGCATCTTTACCATCAATTAAAAATAATTGACCTACTTCTTTAAGGGCAGCAAAATAAG
The DNA here is from genome assembly GCA_030575175.1 of Sugiyamaella novakii. Classification (NCBI taxonomy): domain Eukaryota; kingdom Fungi; phylum Ascomycota; class Dipodascomycetes; order Dipodascales; family Trichomonascaceae; genus Sugiyamaella; species Sugiyamaella novakii. The sequence goes on from JAJMIH010000092.1 coordinate 5,784, forward strand.
GAACTAATTCCTTTTGTTTCAATCCTAGTATGAAATTATAATAATAATTTAAATCACTAATCAACGTAATAGCTCCTTCGGTAGAGATGACTTGACGTTTGATATGTTTACAAGTTGATCCGAAAAACCGTAGACCAACTTCCTGTTGGAATACATCAAGAACTGATTTTTCAGTTGAACCAACAAGTAGAGTGACATGTGATGAAAGTAAAGTCACTACCTTTTGAGCAGCAGTTGTAGGTCCAATATCTCCACCAGTACCGCCAAACCCACTGGAAATCCCACCTCCAAAACTATTGGCTGATGGTGCAGTCAATAATGGATTATAATCACTACCAAGTTGGACGGTGACAAACAAAAAATCAATCTGATCAATTAAAACGTCAATACCTCGACTGAGTCCATTTGCTACACAATCATCAAGCATTTGTTCAAATTTCTTTTTTGATTTAATTGACGGCGATAAAAAGTCATTTCGATCAACATATCTCCGTAATGCAAGTTCTTCTTCAAAGAAAACATGCACCATTTGTTGAATCAAATCACCAATATTTACTAACTCTGCAAATATAGCTAGGGGTTCAACCGCCGCTCGCTCTTCCCCAGAGTCTTCCTTACTACTAACTGTTCTTCGGTGTTGTTTAGGATCATATATATTCAAAGTTTGAATGGCTTTGGAGAAGCCATCTTTGACATGTCTTTCGCCAAGTGTATGCACTAGTTCAACAAATACTGCTTCACATTGAAATTTGGCTTGTGCTCCTGCTCCTCCCATATTTGTAAATCGACCCATTCTTTCAATAGACTCTTTACCTTCCCGAATGATATTAACTGCTAATTCTAGATTGAAAAGAGTTTTAATTGATTCTAATTTACTATTCATGACAGCGACCATGGCATCTAATTCGGTACTAGGAGGGGGAATAGGGGTGGGAGTACTTCGAAATGGTACTGGAGATGAGGTCATTGATTGACGTGAAGGCGGTGCTGTTGTTAATGTTGAAGAAGGGAAAGATGGAGGTACTGATGTTGATGTTCCTGGTAATGATGGAGTGGAATTGTTTTGTGATTTATAGGCTGATGAGGATAATGCATTGTTGTTGTTGTTATTGTTCCCGGTGGAAGAAGAGATTGCCGAAACTGGCATTAATAGTACTTTTTTAAATGAAGTGAGGAAGTCGCTTTTATCTTTTTCTCTACTTACATTACTCCAGAGAAAAGTTTCGGTCGCCGCTTCACTATCCAACATCTCCCTACTCCATTTAGATACTTCTGTTTCTGCATAATCAGTGAATCTTTGCACTTCTTCTGATAAATAGCCATCAACATAGAGTCCATAAAAGTCATCAATAGATGACGATGCTATTTTCTTGAAATCTGGCCCACTATTTATACTTGGTTGTAATTGATCTCGAAATGCTAGTAAATGAGTATAAATTTCCGGTACAGCAGCTAGGAAAGCATGTTTAGTATCCTTTTTATGTTGTAATGAATCAATAATTGTTGATACAGTTTCCATTATATTTTCTTCAAGAACTCTTTCAAACAATGGAATAATAACAGGAGTTGTATTTGAAAATATAGAATCAATTTTAACTGATTCACGATTAAGAGAATCAGCAATATCTTTCAAATATTTTTCATATTCATTAGACTTTAGCTTGGATGATTCATCGAGAAATGTTAATGGCGGGATTTTTGGTTGATCAAAAACAAGTGGGTGCTTTTGAGTGAAAAGTTGAACACAAGATTCACCACCATTTAAGGTGATTAATACTCGAGCGTATTTTCTTATTTTCGCAGTGGCACTAGAATTATCTTCGGAATTAATTTGACTTTCATCTAGCCCCTTTTCGAATTCATTTAAAGCAGCATTTTCAAATAAATCAATTGTTGAATTCAATCTACTAATGTTTTCATCATGATTATCCTCAATTGGATCAATATATGAGAATCGTTTCAATTGACCCAGTATTTTTGCTTGATCCATTGGGTCAGTAAATGCATGACTAAATACGTGAGGATTTTCTGGATTATTCACAAGATCATAGTAGAAAAGTCCTAATGATTTAAACAGTTTTAAACAACTTGATCTTGGATTCTCAGGATCATATTTAAAACCATCAAAAATAGTTAATGAATTATAATCGATAGAAGATTTTCCAGGATGGACATTAACATTCCTCAGTCTCTCTAACCAAAGAGAAGGATTGTATGCTGAATTTTTACAAGTTTTCGAAACTTGAGCAAAGTTACATAATTCTGGAACCGTCAAATATTCACAAATTCTTGATACAATTTTTGGATTTAGAAAGATTGATCTGGTTAATTGCGGAGTATGTGTTCGACTTGGAACAAGGACTTGGAATGAGCTTGATCCTGATACTGGAGTCGCACTTATATTACTATTATACATTGTGGTAAAATGATATAATTCATTAGTTATTATTCAACATCAGGTCTTAGTATATGATTAAGCACCAGTCGAAAAGTTATCTTTAAATATTCTTCAATTGAAACAGTTGTTATAATCCTTCCGAATCAATATCTCTAGAATCTCATACGCCTCTCAGTCTGTTGGCCGTGCTGTTAAATCGGTGGTGCTTGCTTAACTTGAAACATCAACTTCATCTTCACGAAAACAGCCGTACGGCTGAACAAATATTTCTTATCTTATCTAAGGTTTAAAAAATATTTGATCTGAAATAAAGTAATAGATTGTTTTCTAAACTAACAGTATTAAAACCTATCTCGTTATGAGTGGGAAAAAAAAGATTTCGAAAGATGATGATGATGAATATCAAGGAATCAAACTTCCTAATGCTTTGTTGGATGAATTAAATAGAAATCGAGGAGATGATGGTTCGATTCATCAGCCGTCATTAAGAAGAAGTCGTATGACACAAGCTACTAGAAAGGAAAATAGAAAACTTGAAAGACAGAATAAAAAGAAGAAAGGGGGGAAAACAGAAAGAGATGTTAAAGGTAGTAAAAAGGAGAGCCATGTGAATAATCATGGCATCCGAAGGAAAGAAGAAAGCGCTGGGAAGACGAAGCAAGTAGAGAATGACGATATTAGTGATGAGGATTTTGAAGGGTTTGACGGTTTTGATGATGAAAGTGAAGCTGATGGTTTAGATGACTTTGATGATAGTGAATCAGAAGAATCAGCTTCTATGTCCGTTGCTGATACTATGGCAGCTCTTAAAGCATTAAAGAATAAGAAGAATGGTAGCGAATTATCTCCATCAGACACGATGGCAGCATTGAAAGCTGCCAAAGAGAAGCAGAAATTACAAAAGACCATGTCTGCTGAAGAAACCATGGCCGCATTAAAATCTGCAAAAGAAGGGAAAAAACGTAAAGCCGAGGAAGTTGAACCAGCAAAGACTAAAAAGTCAAAGAGCGAAGGAAATAAAAATATAAAGGGAGCATCAGAAGTAAACTCAAAATCAAAATCAAAATCAAAAGCGGAAAAATTTGTCTCTGAAAGAGAAAAATATCTCATGGCCCAGGACGAGGAAGATATCGACTTTTATGCTAAAAAACTTGGTTTAAAATCGCTTAAACTTGGATCTAAAAAGAAAGATTCTATTGATGACGGATTTGATGATATTTTAGGAGGTCTTGATTTTGATAAATTTGCGAGTGGAAGTGAAACTGAAAACAGTGAAGACGAATTTGGTGAAGATGATAGAGACGATGAGGAAGAGGAAGACAACAGCGAGGATGATGAGGCGGACGAAAGAATTGATGACGATGACGAACAAGAATTGAAACCAAAAGAAAATCCATACGTAGCACCTGTCTCGGCTGGAAAATATATCCCACCATCTAAACGACGACTTTTAGCTCAATCGACCGAAACCGAATCCGAAGAACTAATAGTTCTTCGTAGACAAATCAAAGGTTTAATAAATCGTCTGTCAGAGTCAAACATGGGATCTATTATTAATGAAATAGAATCTATTTATATGAGAAATCCGCGTTCTCATGTAAATTCCGTTATCACCATAGTCATCATTGAAAGTACTGCTATGCAAGGCACATTGATCGAATCATTTCTAATTATTCATGCTGCTTTTGTTTCTGCGTTATATCGTACCATGGGGGTTGAATTTGGTGCTCATTTTGTTCAAACATTGGTAGAGGAATTTGAAAAGCATTATAAAGTAGGAGGTGGTAAAGAAGCATCAAATTTATTGTCATTATTATCAGAAATCTACACTTTCCAGCTGATTTCTTGCAAGTTAATGTATGATTTTATCCGCATGTTTTTACAGGATGTTAACGAAACAAATACGGAATTTTTATTGAAGATTATTAGAAATTCTGGTCCACAGCTCCGTACGGATGATCCTTCATCATTGAAGGAGATTATCTATTTATTACAAACTGCAGTTGCGAAAGCTGAACCAACAACTATAAATTCTCGTACTAAATTCTTAATCGAAAGTATTACAACTCTGAAAAATAATCGACAAAAGATTGCCAATGAAACTTCAATAGCTTCAACCCAAAGAATGAAGAAATTCCTTGGTACGATTTCTGGAATCACTACTGAACCTCTTCATGTATCTTTAGATGATATTCATAATATTGAAACAAAGGGTAAATGGTGGATCGTTGGAGCTGCTTATAATAATAATGGAACAAGCTCTATCAAAAATGGACCTGATTTTGATGTTGATGCGATGAATGATATTTTAGATGCTGCTGAGCCAAATTGGATGGAACTTGCTAAAAAACAAAGAATGAATACCGATGTTAGAAAAGCTGTTTTTGTTGCTTTAATGAGTAGTGAGGATTATGTTGACTCGTGCGAACGGCTTCAAAAACTACGGTTAAAAAGTAAGCAAGAAAGAGAAATTCCAAGAGTGATTCTACATTGTTGTAGTAATGAAGAGGTTTATAATCCATTTTATGCTTTAGTTGCAGGGAAATTATGTGGACAACATTCATTGAAGAAAACTTTTCAATTTTGTTTGTGGGATTTCTTTAGTGAATTACAAGGAGGTGATGATGAAAGTAGTGATGATGAAAGTGGACTTGGTAAACTTGTCAAGCGATCAGAAATAGATGAAAAGGATATTTTGAGACGAACGAGTAATTTAGCTAGGTTCTATGGATCTATCGTCGCTAGAGGGGATATGAGCTTGGATATCCTAAAACCAGTTGACTTTTTAACCGCAGTGACAGAAGTGAAGATATTTCTAGAGATCTTTTTCATTACATTTTTCGAAATTGTTGGAAAAAATGCTGAAAAGGGTAGTGGAGGTCAAACTAAAAAGAATGGATTTGGTAATGCAATGTTTGAAACAAGAAGAGATGAAAAGGAATTAGCACAAATGTTAATCAAGACAAAAGATCATGCTGTATTAAGGGGTATACAATATTTTCAAAAGTTTGTAACTAGTTCTTCTATCCTTCCTACAAAAGAAAAACAAAAGGATAGAATCATATGGGGATCATCTATAATATCTGAGTTAATTGAAGGACTTTTAACTCATTAGTATATATTAAATACACGATTTCTATTGTAGATAGTTTACTACAATTTTTGTTTCTTTTCTCTCTGCTCAAGTTCATCTTTACGTAATTGAGTACTACTTATCTTTTCTCCACCACCTTCTTCATCAATCAATCCAACTTCGAAGATAACCAATTCAGGCCAACCTTTTTCAGCCCTATACTTATTGACAGCATCTCCGCCAGAAGCAGTTTCTTTACTGACTACTAATCCATCAATTTCTTTAACTTCACCAGTTGGTCCATAAATATCATTAATCATAACAATATCGAGCTCTAATGATGGATATACATAATTTAAAAACGACCTTACTGCTTCTTTTCGTTCCATATATGATTGCATAGCTTGAGCGTATTTTTTATTTTTCAATAATTCTGGACCAGTAATTCCAATAATCAAACATTCCCTTGCTAAATATCCTGCCATTGTTAATAATAATTTATGACCTTCATGTAAATGATCAAAAGTACCACCTAAAGCAATAACATTATATTCCCAACTTCGACTATATAATGCTTCACCATGCTCACCAGCATCTTCAATTTCTTTCTTTTCTTCAATTTCTTCAGTTTTTTGAAAGTTTCTATTCATTGGAGTAGTTAAACCACCCGGAGTACCACCACCAGAAATGCCAGTATTAATTCCTCCACCTAACAATACCACTGGTAATAATTGAATGGCGGAATTATCTGGTACTAAAGATCGTAATAAACCAGGAAGATCCAATTCGAATTTACTAGTGGCAACTACTTCCCAAGATTGAATCCGATCTTTCTCAATATCTAAACCATCAAGTAATACAGTTACATCAATATTTCTGGATTGAGTACCTTGTATAATAGCTTCTTTACGAGCAACCTCATATAAAGCACGAACAGTTCTTTCTGCTTCTAACAAAGTTGGAGGAGTTTTTAGAACCATTATATCTAATTTTCCGTTTGGCATACACATATGAAGACATTTTCCAATGAATTCAGCATATTTAGTTGGGATAGCGGAGGCTGGGCCACCTTGGATGAGAGCTAGAGAAGAATAATAAAGCATGGATGAGAATTGAACACGACAAGAATTAGTGAGGATAGAGAGGAAGAGAGTAAGAATTATGCACCACGAGATCAACGGCAATTCGGAAAATTATCCGTTAGATTTAGAGTTTAAAAGGAGGAAGCAATAGTCAAACCAGACAGGGTATAGTAGACTGTCACTGTTCGTTGTAGATAGTAATGTTTAATAGAATATATCTTATGCGTAATGAATCTTGATCCCAAATCAATGTATAGGAATAATTTGCTTTTAATCTGTATACCAGATGATGTTATTGCACTTTGCTGTCATGAAACTCGAAACCAGATCTCCCACACACGAAAAGTAAATGTGGGGTCTCACGAAAATAGACAGTCCATTTACCCTGCATTTATCGTGATACATTGAAGACGTAATGCTGGGAAGTATGGACGGGACGATAATGAAATCTACGAGAGACTTTCGCATGTCGAAGATGAAAGATTTTAATAGATAGTACAGGATATACTGGTTAAATGGTTTTATAGTTGATCTACTGACAATTGTGGTCACGAAGTCAATCAAAAGGTGGAATCACGTGTGATGTTGAAGCAGCTGAAGATGTTTCTCAGTCCCACGACATGTTAAAGGATGTTTTAATGCAAGTAATGAGAACCAGATTAATATGGCTACTTTCCTTGTTCCTTTTCTTGGGCGTTGAACGTTCATTTGGTGGATGGATTTCTACTTTTATGGTAACTGTTCGTCACGGTGCTGAAAAGGAAATAGGTTATGTTACCACCGGGTTTTGGACAGGTCTTACGGTTGGTTGAATGACATTAGGTTTTTTAATTGGTCATTATCAAACGAGGATTATTTTGTTATTTTTTTCCTTTCTTTAGGTATTGTGTTTGTTATTAATGGGGTTGATTCCGGTTTTAGTTGTTTCTGCGGTATTTGCAGGTTATTTGGTGTGTCTATCGCAGCTTTATTCCCTACAATTGTAGCATCTGTCCTTAAAAAACTCCCCAAAGGCTTACATGTTGGTGGTGTCGGTTCTGTGTCGCTCTTTCAAGCGCAGGTACTGCTATTCCGCCATTTATTAATCGCGTTATTGTCGATAGATTTGGCCCGAGAGTGCTCGGTCCATTCACAGTTATTTTGCTAGGCCTGATGGTGATTGTTTGGTTATTAAAAGTGAAACTTTATCTATTAAACAAGTATCAGAAAGAGCGTGAGCGTTCGTATAGGAGAATGTTAATGTTGTTTAAGAGCGACTTTTGCTTATGTTGTAAATATAAGTACGTGTCGCATTTATTCAAGCATCAGTGCAAGACGTTACTCAGTGGATCGTCCGTCATATGTGATTTACCCTTAACAAGGTAGCTTATATGATCTATTAGAGTATAAATAAGATAAAGAGATAAACAGACGACAAGGTTTCTCTTTAAATACCACATTCTCTACGGGGTTAGGAACTCAATATTTGCTTGATCTTTATGTGAGATTGTAAGATTTGACATTAATTGTGGGGTGAGAGGAAGATTGTCGCAGAAGGAAAATGCTGAGTGACAAAGCAAGAGCCAACACTTCTTAAGTTAAGAAACTGTATTAGACTCTAGTTATGTCTAGTTGATATCTTCATCTCTTTTAGATCGTAATTGAATAAATTCATTGATGAGTGTAACACTAAAGCAGGAAGACATGAAAACCAAACGTGGACAAACTGGTCTACCTAATCATGCTATGGTCAATGATGTGTCCGTGTATTCGCGCCGCAAAATTAAATCGAGGAATCGCAGGGGACCAGGTGCAGTATTCGTTCATTGGTTGGAATAATCCTATATACGTAGATGGTGTTAGGCGAGTTAGCGAATCGGTAGTGAGTACTGACCCATCACCGTGACACTCACTCTACGTTATACTAAACATGACTCTGGTTCCACCCCCACAAGGAAACTTTTCTCGCGAGGTATCAGTCGACGTTCTGACGGCCCGAGAGTACACACGACTTAGGGCCATATATCGACACTGTAACAGCACTGACTATTTCAATAACACTGATGAGACGAATTTGATACTGAATGATTTTAACCTATATATATCAATTGCGAATAATCAAAGTAGTGCCCAGGCTGAGAATTTGATTCGAAATCTAAGATCTTTCGATAGTAGATGTATCAATAGCGACTTAGGGATAAGGCCAATATCAAACATACATAGAAGCGATAACCATGAACGCCTGTATACAGTGAAATATCCATCAGCTACAAATATATGATATATAACCAATATCCTATACACAGTAACTAACAAAATATTGGAGGTCATTGTATCAGTCAACTAAAGTTGGTATATAACAGAGGATCATGCCAATGATTGTGATGATCAAATCACTCAATAATCCATCCAATCCCTAGCTCGTGATATTCGATAATATGCACGAGTGAGAGTCTCGAAGTGGTCTAGCCACTCTCGACTGAGTTTGAGTTGGAGTATTTCTTTGATTCTTGGAGTAATGTTGACCGGTGGGAGTGCATCCGATGATAAATATCGTATGTCGAATACTAGTGAAATCCTTGATATGCCCTGTCAACCATTGATTCCGCTTCTGGTTACTGACAAGTTCCAATACCAACGGTATGTCATCTTACAGCTTCTGCTCTGCCACCAATTTATTTCAATGGACAGTTCTCTCGTGGACTTATCTTCATCACCAGCTATTTTCCAGCGGACGATGATCAATTATGGAAGAGCTCTTCAGCGCCCACAACTGTATACCTTGACGACATTATCGTTTACAGCACAAATTTTAAACAACATTTATACGACTAAAGAAGAGCATTCGACAAACTCAGTCAACACAACTTACAAATCCAACGTGGTAGGGTCCAATTATTCCGCTCGTCTTAGTGAAATCATTAGTTTTATTATTACTTTCGATGGCCCAGCAGCCTACCCCAGCAAAATCCAAGAAATTCAAGAGTTTCCCTCTCTGAAAATGTTAAGGCTCTTCAATCGTTTTAGGCATCACTAACTTTATGTGTCAATTATTCCACTCAAAAAACGTATTCTTCTGTGTTTGTGGCAACACATACCTATACCTTACTTACCATTCAACTAAAATTAGTTGGTCATTATCGGGAGAGAAAGCATTCAAGCCTGTTTAAAAGATGCATGCTAATAACTCCCGATATTAAACTTAAAGCTTAATACTCGTTACCTGGCATTGTTAATATTACATAGCCATAGGGCCAGTAGCACTTTGGATTTAAGTTTAAGTAAATCATACTCAAATCTTATACACGCATGCAGGTGCCTGTTTGTAGCTCGTTCCTTGGCTATCTGATGCACTCTTTATCTCACTCTGTTGAGGGTGATCGCATCTTTATTGAAATGATATCACTCATGACCTCATATTCGGCAATTAACTGAGGTGCATCTGCTTTCATCACTTTCTATCAGATATATTGACCAATTGAATTATATCAACTGCTTCAAGTCTAACAGAATAATTCGCTCAGCCCCGAAGGTCATGGATATATTATTAGCTCATAACTTTCTGTAACACTGTTGTTAAAGTATCCGCTATAGAGTAGTTATTTTGCGACTTCTTTTAAAAATAATAAATGCGTTTCCGGCGAGATTCAAGATCAATGGGATACATGCGCTTGGATTTGCTTCATGAAAGCACGCCTCAGTCTTAATTTCCAATTATAGGTCTGTGTGCAGCATAATTTATTACAATCACCTGAAATTCTAGACTCTAGATTAGAATACAGTTAGAGAGTCCATTGACTATAAATTCAGGCCTTTGGCTTCGATAAAATGAGCCGACAACAAAGAATAATTCGGAATAGTAATAGATTGTATGATGCGTCAGAATTTAGCTCGTCATTTTATTGCGCTTTCCTTTGGAATGACTGTCTGTCTTGCAGCGGCAATTGAAAGAGCGCCCGACAGTGGAGAAATAGCGAACCCTGCTGAGGTAATTGTCATGTCTAATGATAACGAACCAGTCGACCCTGTTGGTGATCTACTAGCTCCAATGGCTCTTAAAGTTAGAGCTAGTTATGATTCTCTTAAAAGTTATGTTGACAGGGACTTGAAACAACGGAGCCATAATGATGCCAAAGATCATGAAAAGGGTGAAGAAAAGGAAGAGAAGCTGGAGGAAAAGGAGGAGGAACAGAGGGAAAAGGATGAAGAACAGAGGAAAATGGATGAGGACCAGAAGGAAAAGGATAAAGGTGATAATAAAAAGGATGATTCTAAATTTTATAACAATTATGATACTGTCGATTCGCATCAAACTGATCACAACGAATATCATCCCAAGGAAGATTATAAAGGAGATAGTCATAAAGATGACAAATATAAAGGTGATTATGTTCATTACCGTGATCATGACCGTCACCAAAGCGATAAGGATGACGGCCACTATAAACATGCAAAACGTGATGAAGATGGTGACAAAAATGGTATCGGCAGCCACCAAAGTCATAATAATAACCGTCCTTATGGAGACGACAAGCATAATAATGGTGATGACAAAAATAGTAATTACGACCATCAAAGCTATAGTAACGACCATCCTTATGAACACGATAAACATGACAAAGACGGAGACAAAAATGATAATGACAGCTACCAATATCATATTAAGGACCACCCTTATGAACACGATAAATATAGAGATGGAGACGAAAACTCTGACCGTCACGATATTGACGATGACTTTAGTAAATACCTTAAACATGACGAACTTGGTGAATATCGCGGTGATGACCGTGGTCAGGGCACTGATCCCAGTGAGCACACTCCATCTAGACGAGGATTATTTCTATTGGCCCACAAATTTAAAGGACTATCTCTACTAACCAGCAAACTTAAAGGGATAGGACACAATTTCGGATGCGTATCTGCTTGTTGCTATTGCTAGAAAAAAAGTGTTCTCGCTATGATAATTCATTTTTGACTACTCTCACTTATAAGAACACAATTTTATTATTTATATATGAAAGATAAATACATTAGTCTATATTTCCCAATCTGAATGAATATATCGGTGTTATTAACTGCATGACAACTGCTGATCTATGCAGGTTGTGGACCCTGAACTGAAAATTTCCGCGGTATTTTAAAGGTTAGGGTTTCATTCAATTATAGTAGAAGGCATCGCGCATTTTATGAAATTTAGGAATATCAGCCACCGTTAAAATCTTCAACGAAAGTTAGATTGTGAAGATTTCCCTCAATCTGGCAAAATAAAAATGACAGATAGCAGAGTATTGGATTCAGAATCATCCCGTGGGTTGAAATCTTACGAAGAACCAGAGAAATCTGCTGATGTTGAGGACGAATATCAGTCATATTCGATCAATACTACAGAGCGAAATGGAAAGAGGCAAAGAAGTCGGAGGGGAGATAGTCGGAGTGGTAGCGAAAGTTTTGAAAGTCTTAATAGCCCACGACAGTATAAAAGAAGTTATAGAGAGAGCAGAGGTAGGAGTAGGAGTAGAAGTAGAACCAGGAGTAGAACCAGGAGCAAAAGTTTGACTTCTTCAACTTCCCATCCTCGCAAACGCCAGAATGATCACATCTTACCTCCTAAACTTCCCCGAATTTATGATGTTGACCCCAGAAGACGAGCGGAACGTCAAAGACAAGCGATAGAACGTGAAAAAATTGATGCTTCCACCGCTAAAATTGAAACTATTCCAGTGGACCCTGCTGAAGAATATAAACGCTTGATGGATCTCCGTTCAGGAGGTAGATATGTCCCACCTGCAAAATTACGGACTCTTCAAGAACAAATCATAAAATCACAACCGTCCTCATCTAAGGAATACCAAAGACTTGAATGGGATAAGCTGAAAAAGTCAATCAATGGTCTAATTAACAAGGTCAATGTCGAAAATATTAAGGATATTATTCAATTGATGTTTCAGCTAAATATTGTACGTGGAAGAGGGTTGGTTTGTAGGAGTTTAATGAAAGCTCAAGCGTTATCATTATCATATACTCCCGTATATGCTTCATTTATTGCAGTAATTAATAGTAAATTACCTGAAATTGGTGAATTACTTGTTAAAAGATTAGTCATTCAATTCCGGCGAAGTTATAAAAGAAATGACAAGAGTACATGTATTGCCAGTGTGATTTTTTTAGCTCATTTGGTTAATCAACAAGTAGCTCATGAAATTTTATGTCTAGAACTGATACATTTATTATTACTACATCCTACAGATGATTCGGTAGAGATTGCAGTAGGGTTTATTAAAGAAGTTGGATTATTTTTATCAGAGAATAGTAGCGCTGCTTTTAATGGAGTTTTTGAACGGTTGAGAGCTATTCTTCTTGAATCACACCTTGAAAAGAGGACAGAATATATGATTGAAGTGTTATTTCAAATTGTGAAGGATCGATTTAGAGATAACCCGATTTTACCTAAAGATCTAGATCTTGTAGAAGATGAAGATCAAAACATTCATATAATTGGACTAGACGATGAGCTAAAGGGGGAGGATACTTTGAACGTTTTTAAATACGACGAGAAATATGATGAAACGGAAGAAGATTATAAGAAAATTAAAAGAGATATTTTAGGTGATGAGGAGAGTGAAGAAGAGGAAAATGAGGAGGAAGATGAAGGAGATAACGAAGGGGATGAGGATGAAGAAAGAGAAGAAAGTGGCGATATCGTCATTGATCGATCAAAAACTAGTGATAATAAAGCTATCGTTCAGGATATGACAAATTCAGCTTTGATTGGTCTACGGAGAACTATCTACCTAACTGTTATGTCAACAATGTCAATGGATGAAGTTTGTCACAAATTAACCCGAATCGAAGTACCAAAAGGTCACGAAATTGAGGTCGTTAATATGTTGGTCGAATGCTGTAGTCAAGAAAGGACATATAATAAGGTATATGGGGGAGTTGGATCTCGCTTGTGTCGAATTAGTAGAGAATGGCACGGATTGTTTATGCGAGCCTTTGAGCATTATTATGAAATTATTCATCGATACGAGACTAGTAAATTAAGAAATATTGCTACTATGTTTGGGTATATTTTGGCAGCCGATAGTTTGTCGTGGGAAGTTTTTAGGTGTGTGAAGATGAATGAGGGAGAGAGTACGTCAAGTTCTAGAATTTTTATTAAATTATTGTTTCAGGAAATGAAACAAGAAATTGGATTGGCGGAGTTGGTGAAGAGATTTAAAGAACCATTCCTCAAACCTTCATTGGATAATATAATGCCAATGGGACGGGATCTTGATGCTACAAGATTTTCTATTAATTATTTTACGGCTATTGGGTTGGGTGCTCTTACAGAGGAGATGAGAGAGTATTTAAAGAATATTCCACCGCCGTCTGTTTCGTCACGCTCAAGTTCGCGATCAGTTGATTCAAGATCGAGGTCTAGGTCTAGGTCTAGGTCTAGGTCCAGATCCGTTGATTCACGTGGGAGAAGTTATTCTAGAAGCTCATCCCGAAGTAGGAGTTACTCTAGAAGTGTATCTCGAGGAAGAAGTTATTCCAGAAGCCTATCTCGAAGTAAGTCTAGAAGCTTGTCAAGAGGAAGACGATATTCTAGGAGCGTATCTCAAGGAAGAAGTTATTCAAGAAGCGTGTCTCGAGGAAGAAGTTATTCAAGAAGCCTGTCTCGAGGAAGAAGTTACTCTAGAAGTTTATCAAGAGGAAGAAATTCAAGCCTATCCCGAGGTAGTAGTTACTCTAGGACCCCTAGAAGTAGAAGTAGAAGTAGAAGTTCCAGGTCACCTTCTCCTAGAAGAGTTAGAAGAAGAAGTTATGACTCTAAATCTCGCTCACCTAGCGATCGGTCATATTCACGTGGTAGAAGTCTTAGTCGTAGTCGTAGTCGAACTTATAGCCAAAGTCCAGTTCAGGCAAGAAAATCTACTTCTCGAACTAGAACCCATTCAAGACCTTCAGAAGACTCATACAAAACACCTGCCCGTTCCCCCACACTCTCACCTCAACCTGCAGGGACAAGGTCTTCGGATAAACCTGTTGATGACATGCCGATCACTTCCAAAAAGAGATCTCAACCAGATAGTCCACCAATTGCCGCCACCAACATTTATGACTCAACGACGACCACTACCAAACGTAGAGCAAAAGCATCCGACTACTTATAAATATATATATTTGTAATACATATTTATACATTTGTACTATACTATATCCTTTTGGATTTAGCAGCTGATATCCGCCTAAAGCCGAACCCTAATCAATCGGAATGCCGTTCCGACTTTTTCCCGTACAACCTCCGCGGATTGGCATATATGACAAACGCATTGACATCCCGTGACAATAATTCCTCTTATTGCACCCCCACCAACCGCTCAAAGGCAAGGGTTTCACGGTCACCGGCCATTCCTGCAATCCGATTCGACCTCAAAATAACAATTTTTTCCCCCAACCCAACATAACATCCTCTTTCTTCCGATCCCGACCGTGCGCTTACGTTAAACATTTCAGCCGTCAGCAACAGATTTTTGAGTGTGATACTTCTCATTTCCTTCTCTGTTTTTCTGTATAAAAACATTACAAACGGGTCCTTTGACTAAAATTCAATTGCAATTCTTCTTACGAACGAATTACTAAAGCAAAAACAAATATTCGATTTGACAAAATGTTAAAATCCTCTTTTGTTAGGAAATCGCTGGCTTCGACCAATGGTCGTATTACAGCTTCTCGAGCTGCTGTTTGGCAACAAATGAGAGGAATGGCTTCTAGTGAGTTGGATAATTGAATTGCCTCCGGCGGCTGGGCTCTGTCCAGACCCGTTGCTCCGCTGCGCTGAGGATGTAGAACTTCCAGGACTCTCCGCGAAGCGGAGCAACGGGTCTGGGCGGAGCCCAGTCGCCGGAGCAGATGGTTATCAGACGGTGAACTAACAATTTCCAGCTTCTGAACACGATGTCGTCGTCATTGGTGCTGGTCCAGGTGGTTACGTCGCCGCTATTAAAGCCGCTCAATTGGGCTTGAAAACTGCTTGTATCGATAAGAGAGGTATCCCAGGTGGAACCTGTTTAAATGTTGGTTGTATCCCTTCTAAAGCTCTTTTGAATAACTCACATTTGTATCACCAAATTTTACATGATACAAAGAAAAGAGGAATTGAAGTCGATGGTGCTAGAGTAAATATCGCTGAATTCATGAAAGCAAAGGATGATGCAGTTACTGGATTAACTAAAGGTATTGAACTTTTGTTCAAGCAAAATAAAGTCGATTATTTCAAAGGAAGTGGTAGCTTTGTTAATGAGCATGAAGTCGAAGTTGAACCTCTTGATGGTTCTGAAAAGGTTACTTTAAAAGCCAAGAATATTATTATCGCTACTGGTTCTGAACCTACTCCTTTCCCAGGTATCGAAATTGATGAAAAGAAAATTGTCACTTCTACTGGAATTCTTTCTCTTACCGAAGTTCCAAAGAAATTGGCTATTATTGGTGGAGGTATTATCGGTCTTGAAATGGCATCTGTTTGGTCTCGTCTTGGTTCCGAAGTTACTGTCATTGAATTTTTGAATAATATCGGTGGTGTTGGTATTGATGGTGAATTGGCTAAACTTGCACAAAAGACTTTGAAGAAACAAGGTATTAATTTCAAGTTAGGAACTAAGGTTTTATCTGGTACACTTGAAGGTGACAATGTTAAAGTTGAAGTTGAAAATGCTAAAACTGGTAAGAAAGAAGAACTTGATGCTGATGTTCTCCTTGTAGCTATTGGTCGTCGTCCATACACTGAAGGTCTTAAGATTGAAAATGTCGGTGTTGATGTTGATCAACGTGGAAGAGTAGTAATGGATCAAGAATATCGTACTAAATACCCTCATATTCGTGTTATTGGTGATGCCACTTTTGGTCCTATGCTTGCCCATAAGGCTGAAGAAGAAGGTATTGCTGCTGTTGAATATATCAAAAATGGTCATGGTCATGTCAATTATGGAGCTATTCCATCTGTTATGTATACTCATCCAGAATTCGCATGGGTTGGTCAAACTGAAGAACAAATTAAGGAATCCGGTGTCAAATATAATGTTGGTAAATTCCCATTCCTTGCTAATTCTCGTGCCAAGACCAATCTTGATACCGAAGGTATTGTTAAGATTATCGCTGATAAAGAGACCGACCGCATTCTCGGTGTTCACATTGCTGGCCCTAATGCTGGTGAAATGATTGCTGAAGCTGTACTTGCTATTGAATATGGTGCTTCTTCTGAAGACATTGCTCGTACTTGTCATGCTCATCCTACTCTTTCTGAAGCCTTTAAAGAAGCTGCTATGGCCACCTATGACAAGGCTATCCACTTTTAGGTTTATTTGGACTTTTAACCTCAAATCTTGTCTATATATATATATAATATTATTACCATCTAAATACGTTTGTGCGAAGCTACCTATGCCTGGATGCCGGAGGCAAAGTTCGTTTATTCGAATACAAAGGGTGTTGAAAGATATCGAATCCGTCATCTCTAGAAGTTATATAGCAGTGGTTGGAATACTTAAAATATGTACGAAGCAAATTTATTAATAGCAAATTTATAGAAAAAATCACTTATACATAGCATCACCTACTACGAATTAATGAGCAGATGATAGGGTCATTCCCCTTTAAATAATAAATTGCATAGCAGGGATCATTTTGTGTTAACCCTTGCTATTTGCCTGGCAGTGTGTTATAGTAATATGCATCACATGACCATGACGATCATAAGATCCCGTTCTGAACATCCCTGTTGAATGTCAACAGTGGTCATAGCCCGATACAATCTCACTGCGTGATGCTGGCAATTCGGAGTAAAATGTTATCACTCTCAGCAGACATCTAGAAATTATATAATAATTGGGAAACAGTTAGAAAAGGTACATAGCAAATTTATTAATAGCAATATTATGAAGGAAACATAGATAAAAACTTGAACTTGGGTCGATTCTCTCGAAACCTGAAATACAAAAAAATGAAAATTTGTGGGATCATTCCCTCTTAAATAATAAATTTTGTGTAACAGGGATAATATTAAGAAGATGACGATTTCTACTAAAAGAATAAATTTCGGTAAAACTGAGAGCGCGTAGCAATATCTCCCCTGAGATAGACTAATCTGCATTTTGCATATGCTGTCCGTGCGCCGCTTAAATCCGCGGTCATTCTAAAACCTCTTTTGAGGTTGAATAGACATACCATACGACTGAAAAGATAATTTACTCTTGGCCGGACAATATATCCGTTTGGATGCTTAAGTTAGTACTCATATCAGTTGGATGATTTGAATGTCGGGAAAGAACCCTAACGAAGTTAATTAGCGGTACAGCATATAATACACGCGATATTGTAATATTTGCATTCAGAAAGGATAAGAGCTTATAATTTCGGTTAGTTGAATAGTTTAATTAGCTATTTAGTGAGAATTTTTCAGTACATCCAATAAATAATCCAAAGTAAATGGCCGAGGAAAGCTGAACAATGGAGGCGCGCGGAGCTATGCGGCGTTTGCGGCTCAACTTCGAAGTTTGTCAATTTGTAGAATTGAAACCGGAAACGCGTTATCAACCTCTGACTGAGAGATAGAATATCGTCAACGTCGGATTGAAAATGTCTGGCAACGAAGATCATAAAGATCTCATTCACGAAAGTGACACTGGAAATACCCAACCACTTCCAGCTGAAAGTGAATTGCTCAAACAATTATTAGATGGTGTTTATGAATTAACTGCTCCCCCTGATAATCATAAAGCAGCAAACGTATTCCACGCGTTACCAGAGAGGAGATTAACTGCTTATTATAAAATTATTAAGCGCCCTTTTTCATTGTATCGTATAAAGCAAAAGATTTCTCAAAAAAAATATGCAAATGTCGCTGATTTTATTTATGATTTTGCACAAATCACTTATAATGCAAGAGTTTTTAATAGGAAAAATAGTATCATCTATAGTGATGCTTTGATTTTAGATAAATATTTGCGTGAAGTTGTTATTGAAAAATTAAGGGCAACTGGAAATTATTCAGATGAACAATTGAGTTATCCAGAAATTGGTCCATTACCTGAAGGTTCGGATAATGATGAATACTTTGAAGAAATTCCTGTTCTTGCTGCTTCAGGAGGTCATGATGATTATGATGAAGATGATGATGATGAAGATGATTATGATGAAGATGATGAAGGGCTTGGAAAATCTCGAAGAAGGTCAGGAAAACCTCGTAGATCGGTTATTCTTGGCCAAAGAAGGAAAAGAGAGGAAGAAGAAGAGGAATCTCGTCAGGCTGCTTCATTAGATAATGAAAGAAAAAGTAAACGACGTGGAAGACCACCTATTGTTGATAAACCTCATGAACATCGAATTAAAAATATAATTCGTGTGGTTCGTAAAGAAAGGGATGAAGTAACTGGAAGATTATTAATTATACCATTTGAGAAACTCCCAGATGGTAAATTATATCCTAATTATTACACTGAAATTGAACACCCAATTTCATTAGATCAAATTAGAAAAAATATCAAAGGTCGGAAGTATTTCGATGTTGATTCATTTATTAACGATATGAATCTTATGTTTGAAAATGCTAAAGAATTTAATGCCCCAGGATCAGAAATATATGAAGATGCTGTTATTTTACAAAAAGTTATGCAATATGTTGCTGATGAAGAGAAGAAAAAGCCCGATTCGGTTTATCAAGATCTTGAATCTAGTCATGCTAGAACATCTCGTTTACCATTAGATGAGGTTGAACATCGTGGAGAAATATATAAAGTTGGTGATTGGGTTCATTTGAGTAATCCTAATGATCCAGCTAAACCGATTATTGGTCAAATTTTCCGAGTTTGGCAAGTTTCTGATGGTCAGAAATGGGTTAATGTTTGTTGGTATTTACGACCTGAACAAACAGTTCATAGGGTTGATCGAGTATTCTATGAAAATGAAGTATTCAAATCTGGACAATATCGAGATCATTTGATTGATGAAATTCTTGAAAAATGTTTTATTATGTTTGTATCGAAATATATTCGTGGTAGACCAGTTGGTATCGGCCCTCATACAATGGTTTATTGTTGTGAAAATCGATACAATGAGCAAGAAAAATCATTCAATCGAATCAGAACTTGGAAAGCGTGTCTTCCTGATGAAGTTCGTCATATGGATTATGATATGGATTTATTCGAACGTCCTTTACATTTACGACGAATTGCTTCACCAATTAAACATTTACTTCCTGAAAATGCAAAAGATGATGATCCTATCCCTGAACCAAAAATGGGGGCTGATAAAGCTCCACCTATTGTTGGTGCTGTTTATAAACGACCAGTAGATCCTAAAGATCCTCTTGAACAGCCTACTCCTGATGGAACTGGTGATGAAGTAGGAAATGCTGGACAGTCACGTCCCTTAGCACGCAAGACCAGTGGTCCTATTCATAATGTATCACTTGTGGTTCCTCCTACTACAGCTAATACAAGATTTGCTCCTCCTATGGGTCCTGCGTCTGTAGCAGCTGCTGCTATGACTCCAAAAGGATCTCCATTCGTCACCCGTATCCAAGGTACTGGTAGTACTCCATCATTCACCCCCAATGCTCTTCCTTCATATCCCGTCACTCCTGGAGGAATTCCTCCAATCACCCCAAGTTCATATACATTCCCCGATGTTGTTCAAAGACTTCTCCCTGAAGAACAGTTACATGGAGTAGCCAAACAAACCAAAACTGATCAAATGCTTTGGTTTGCTTCCACTCCATTATGGATCCCACAACGACATGTCACACATCATGTTCGTAAAGAACTAATGTACAATTTCAGGCTGTCTGGTAGTGGATATGATGTCAATGAAGATGGTGAACAAGAAGTCCCCGGTTCTAGATCCACAATTGGTCATTCCGCCAAATACCTTGCTTATCGTCTTAACAAAGATAAACAATAACTTATTTAATACACTTATTCTCTTCCTCTCTCTTCTGCCTCCGGCGGCTGGGCTCCGCCCAGACCCGTTGTTCCGCGCTCCGCGGAAATCATTATTGTACTGTCTTTTGTTTATATACAAAAACTTTAGAGAAATAATAATTAAAGAATCTCCCTTTTCGCCTCCGGCGGCTGGGCTCCGCCCAGACCCGTTGTTTCGCTCCGCGGAAATTATTATTGTATACACTGTCTTTTATTTATATACAACAAATTTAGAAATAATAATCAAAAGAAAAAAAAAACCCAAATCCCATCATAAACTGTTTAATTACCATTACCAAAAAGTCCCCAGAATTGCTCGACATTAAGGTAACCGGGAGCCTTCCAGAGATCATTGAAAGCGGTAAAGAGAATACAGTCATTGCCAACAGAACTCTTAAGAGATGCAATGGCAGTTTGAAGGTTAGCGGGAGATGGAACGGCAACACCATTGTTGTCACCTTGGCTGGGCCATCCAGATTCGGAAATAAGAACAGACTTGGCTCCGTTACAGGCGGTATAGACACGTTGGATTTGAAGAAGAGCCCATTGACCGGCTTGATCAGCAGTAACACCACCATCAAAGAAAGCATGGGCGTTGACAGCCATATAATCAGAGTATTCGCAAAGTTCAGGGTTGTTGATAACAGCAATGAAAGTATCAACAGCAACAACTGGCCCAGTGTATCCGTAAGATTGGAGAATACCACGGGCTTGTCCGACAAGAGAACCAACTTGAGCAGGGGTGGCTTGTCCACCATTGACAAGTTCGTTACCAATGGAAACAGTGTGGATAACAGCCCAGTTACCTTCAATACCAGCCTTTAAAGTGGCAAGATCACCAGCAACATTACCAATGTCAAAAACACCAGCAAAGAGTTTTTGACCAGCACCGAGAGCACTGTAAACATTAGCAACTTGATTACAGTCAACACCGTAAATTCTGATAACAGTGAAACCAGAAAGTTCAGCAATATCAGCAGCGACTTGAGAAGCAGATTTACAAGCACCAGAGGCAGTGTAAGGGGAGTAAGAAACACCAAGTGCACCACCACTTCCAACTGAAGAAGCAGGAGGAGAAGAAGAAGAAGCAGAAGATGATTGAGCAGCAGCTGGGGCAGAGGAAGCTGGAGCTGAAGAAGCAGGAGCCGAAGCAGCTGCTGATGGTACACTAACTAAAGTAGTAGCAGCTGGTGGTGGACCCTGAACAGCAGGAGCTGAATAAACACTGTTAGCAGCAGCGGCAACAACAGAATTTACTGCAGCAGTAGCAAGGTTTTGAGCGGCAGAAACAACTGCAGTAGCAGCACCAGCATTAGCAGTAACATAATGAGTTACTTGAACAGTTTCATATTGAACAACAGGTTCACGCTTATGAACATGATGAGCATGTTGAATAGGTTGAGCAATAGCGCCAGAAATGGCAGTAGCTAAAGAAAAGATAGTAGAATATTTCATTGAGAGATAGTAGTAGTTAGGAGTAGGTTAGGGTAACAAAATCGAGTAGTCTGATAATAGATATAATTGAAAGACCAGCTTTAAAATATATCTAATTAATCGAAAAATTAATCGAAGTAAAGGATTGAAGTTAAAATAATAGTAGAAGAATTAAAGGAATGGATTTAAAACACGAAATTAACAACAATAACCAGATTGAAAGTTGATAGAATCGTAGTTATAAAGATATTTTTTTTGACGTAAAAAAATTGGCTTTTTAAATTTTTTGTTGACTGATCGAACGTGATGAAGAAGAAAAAGAGTGAAGTTGGCGGGCGATGAAGTAGTTTTATGTGATGATGGTGTGTGCGTGTGTGTGTGTGGAAAAGGGATTGAAATAGGGTAGGGTTTGAATAATAAGTAGTAGATTGGTGAGACAGCGCGAAGCGGCAGTACAATACGTAACGTTATAAACACAAAAATCGTCTTATGAGACGATAAAAAAGCAATATAAAACGGCAAATATCCAGAGAAAATAACGGGTCGGATATAAAAAAAGGGGCCTTGGCTCGGGATTCCTTTAACGTGCAGTTACGTTCTTAAATAATCGATTTTTTACTTTTTATATTTTTAATTACTTTTTAAACTTATTTATTTAACGAGATTTTAATATTACTAAATATGGATATTGTTTACCCCTTATTGTATTAGCGAATTCACAGATACAGCTTGCCGCTCAATCGTCACGTTGATCTCAAGTAGATCGTTAAGAATGATATTATTTTAGGGCGTGAAAACAAACATTCTGCATTGGAATGAGTGACAATCCGATTGCGGAAAATTTCGGCAGGAGAACTACGAGATGATTTGAAGAATTGAAGTTAAGTTGGTTTGTGAGGTCATTGGTTTAGATTGGACTGAACTAAGTTTATTCTTTGTTTGGAGTGGGATTGGTGGGAGTGGTGGGAGTAGTGGGAGTGAGTGGGAGTAGTGGGAGTGGTGGGAGTGGGTTGGAGTGGGAGGTAAGAGTAGAGTAGCGTAGCGTAGCGTAACAGTAGCAGGCAGCAGCAGCGGCAGTAGCTGTATGATTTGCTGTCTGTCACTACGATCGTTTCGCAGCCACTATAACTTCCACTATAACTTCCACTATAGCTTCTACTATAGCTTCCACTATTACAGCTATTAGTTATTACAGCTAGTCGCCTTATCCCTCATATTTTATCATACTCCTACAACTGGTGATATCTCAGTCTATAAAAAATAATTCAACGTATACACGTAAATCGCGGTAAAGGTTTATACACATGTTGTACACGCGTATTCCATACTCACCGCACGCACCTACCGTACACATAGCTATCTCATTCTTAATACTCTATTACGATTCTACTATGTCTCGTCCTAAAAAATCGCTACAAAATTAATCATGGCGGCTTGGCAAAGTTCTCCTCCAGCTTTGAATTCCTTCTCCCTTTCTTCTCTCGCTCCTCCCTCGTTTCACATTCACTTATCAACGCATAAATCCCCACTAAATGCAACTTTCAAACTACAAATCTACCCAAATCAATGCCGTATAAAAAACTGCAACTGGTATCCATCCTTTACCTTGAGTCAATAATTTATTCCTACATATTATATACCAATCTACCCCTATTCATGCTAAATGATATCACTAACGTACACTTAACGAATCTCACTCAATGTTTCAAATTAACATAACGCTTACTGTCCCACTTACTGAGCTTGTGTTACCGAGCAACTACGTTAAAAAATAAATCTCAATATCACAATATCTATTTCACTTCACTCGTTGGCAACATGCTGCTGCGTGTTGAGTAAACTAGCCAACTATTGGATATAGTAGAGGCTAGTAGTACATATAGTTAAGTAAAGCTAGGAAACGAGTGCGCTGCGGCAACATATTTCATAGTAATAATACTATTACCGCCAATTCACACTCATCTTCTTATCTTCTTGAATCAATTGAATAATTTACTAAATTTTACATAAATAACCATATAATGTATAGATAATAATTGTTAAATTTACTATCTCTGAGTGTAATTGTCCTTGTAAATGTCCTTGTACTTTACTACTGTATCTCACGGACAGCTCCTTTCCGTATTAGCAATGATCTACTCTCATCTAGTCTAATCACCTACCTACTTTAACATACTTATCTATCTAACTACTAGCTTGTATAGTTATAATTTTTCTCGTAGTATTATTATGCTCATTTTAACATAGACGTTAATTGATTGTACTGCTATTTTCTCAATCCCGACTAAACTACTAGCCGGTAGTAAGTAAGACATGATGCGTGCATCAATTGTTCAATCAATCCCAAACCAGGGTCATTAACGCTAACCAAAAGTAATAGACTTCTTACTTTATTATGCGGATGAAAATTGAATTGTACGTAGAAGTAGAAGTAATATCTCTTGTCACGCATGCCTATTGTATAATCTCAGAAATTACGAACTATCGGCATCGTTACTCTTGCCTCTTCTCACAGTAGCGCACCACTATCGCTACCACCGCTACTACTACTACTACTACTACTACTACTACCACCACTACCACTGCCACTACCACTACCACTACCACTACTACTATCACCACCACTACCACCATCACTACCACCATCTCACCTCAATCACCTCCTCGGTCAACAACCTCACCATATTCGGATACAACTTCCGTTATTCTAACGCTTTTCCTTAATCAGGAAATATTATTTACCCATTTCGGATTAGGATCGGCCGAAAACCCGTTGAACCCTACATTCGTAGATCACAACCAAAACTGATTTTACCTCACTTTGACTTCCGAACCTAACTATATATGTTAATTAGCTAGCATAGATTAGATAAAACTGGTATGCCGATGTGTGCCGATAAGTGCCGTCTTTTGTCTGTTCACTTTCAGAAATCTTATTCCTTCTTCAGTTAGTACTAAAGAAAATTTTCTGGTCGATTGAGGTCATTACTATTTCAGAACGGCTTAAGAGTCGGATATCAAGAGTCGGATAACAACATGGGTTTGATAGTCATTGATAGTCAATCTTTTGTGACATAGATCGACATGGCAAAAAAAATTTTAGAGATCTACTGAAAAAATCCATAATAGTAGATCAACAGATCTTTTCAGATCGAGAAGAAACACACAACTACAACTAATGGCAAATTAGATGATAGACAGCAATGAAATTGGTAACTTTTAGCGAATCTAGTAGTGGGCTAGATTTGAGAGCCAGGATTTGTAGTAGTTTAAGTTTAAGACACTGTAGCATAGTCTTGAATGAGTGTAAGTAGAGTAGGTATAGAGATTAGCAGCAAGATAAAGCGACTGACTTAATTAGCTCACCTGCAGTGTAACAAGGTAACGAATGCCATGATGTCAGTAGAGTGGGACATGTTGGGAGATTAAGTGATTTGAGGCCATGTTGCTAGCAGGGTGAGAGAGATTTAGCTGACGACGGCATAGCATTTAGCTATAGAAAATATTCGGTTCTACGATAAGCACCGGACTAAAGGCGCACAAACTAGGCAATAAAAGTTTAGATAGAGAGGAAACTAAGTGTATCGATAGTTAATCGTGCTTGGTAATCGTATAGATAACAACGGAAGATTAGCCTTATTAGTTAGTGTTAGGTAAGACGGCCCAGCCCGTAATGGAAGGGGAGGTAATTAGCTGCAATAGCTTTCGAAGTTAAAAGTAGAATGAGTTGTAGAAGTTGTTATTTTAATTGCCGAGGGTTCGCAGCGTAGCGCCTTTTGCTGTCTGTACTGATTCGCAGTAGATTGATTGTAGTTATATAATTGTTTGTACGCCGACAGAGATCTACTCTTAAGGCTCATAGACGATTATTACTTGCCAAGAGATATTTAAGGAAGGTTCAGAATATATTTAGCTACGGACTGCGCAGAACTAGGAAGGATCTTATTCGCACAGCAGCCAGATTAAACTATGATTTAGTTCACATTGCTGACCAGGGTTAGCTGAGCTACTGAGATAGGTCGCATTTCAGACTCTACGTAGATAAGTCTGACAAACGATGATAGGAAACTATTGAGGAGCAGCCATATCTACTCCGAATTTCCCAACGGCAGCATACGAGCGCAGCGAGCAACGGGTCCGGGCGGAGCCCGGCCGCCGGAGGCAAAGACCGGGATAGACAGATCAAAACCATTTCAAGATGTAATAAAAACAAACGACCATAAAAATAATTCCACCATAAAAAATCCATTTATCTTGAAATGCTCTTCGTTCAACAATACGAATTGTTTCATTTGAAATACCAAGCGTACTTGCAACAGAATAGATTTTCCGCTGAGTTGACTTTAACAGATCTCTTTGTTCACCAAGATCACCTAAAACCATCCTACCCCTTTCTAAAAACTCATCAATTTGTCGACCAGCTCTATTTAAAACATCATTTTCTCTCATCAACCCTCTTTCTCTTGAAATTCCACTATCACCACCAGACATAATTCCACTATAAGGATTTTCAGGGGTAGCTGCATCTCCTGCGGCTGACCCTCCACCACCTATTCCAGCACCATGTCGACGACCAAATAGTTCTTGTCGATTGGCATTATGAATCATTTCTTCTCGTTGTGCTTTTAATTGTCGTAATTGTTCTTTTGCTTCATTCAATTCCGTTTGAAACCGTTGTAATCTTTCTTTGCCTTGTTCTTTACGTTCTTTTATAATTTCATTCGATACTGCATTCGAATAATCATCGATTGTTCGACCGAATGATGTCAATGTAGCTGAGATTTGTCCTGATCGTGTGGTTAGAATACCCGTCCACGTCTTTGCCTCCGGCGGCTGGGCTCCGCCCAGACCCGTTGTGTTCGCTCCGCGAACGATGCTGCGGTTCTCTCACTCACCTTGTAATGATAATGGACTGCTCTCTGGTGACTCTGCAAACTGCTCCAAGTCCCGTCGAAGCGCTTGCGATTGTTTGACCGCATGGTTATAAACCGTGTTCTACCCCAATCATGTTAGCAGCTACATTACTTGCCATCACCAATCCGCCCACCAACACCACAGTATCTAACCGCTACTTATTAGCTACTTCTCCAACTCACCATTTTGCCAACTGAATTTATCCTCCACCGGACTCAACAAATCAATCTGTTTTTAAAAGCTCTAAGCAACCAACATCAACTCTGATAAACACCGTGTTACATTCTCCTGTAAATGTAATTCCTAGCCCTGTTAAAATTCAGAGCCGCTTTTACAGAGGCGTTTTTTAATACTTCTGTTGTGAGGTAATAAGCATTTATGTAATCTCCATGATCTAATAATTGTAAGCTACCGTCGTTGTTTTAATTCGTCTTTTATATTCGATATACCATTGTATTGTTGGCAGTTCCCCTCTCTAAATTTTATTTCGATCAAAAACTTTCTGTTAGCATCACATATACATATTATATGTACTCCCTATATCTTGTATATTCTATAAACAGTATTTGTTTCTAATATAAAATCGTGACTCATTATCCTACTGGTTGTCCAGATTGTGTTTAAGAGTATGGAGATGTTAAACCAATTGACAGTCGTTAAACTCAGTGGTTTATTAACTTTATCCTCAGGGTCTTAAAATGCCTGATAAGCTTTATCTCGGATAAACCGTTTCCCCGCATAGCGCGCTGGTCAGTATCGGGTAATCCGTCCGATATCGGCTCAGCAACACCGAATTTTTCACTTCTGCCGCGCTTCGCTTGCTGACTCTTCACCTATATATATCTCGAGATCATTCTTATAGCTCAATTTCAAAGTCAATCAGAATTTCTAAATCTCACACAATGGTCCAGTAAGTAGTTTTATTGTTTGTGGTTGGTGAATATTCGAAGGGTAGCCAATATGACAGCTCGAGATCCGAGACATACTAACAATGACCTGTAGAAGAGTACTCCTTCTAGGTTCTGGTTTTGTCGCCAAGCCTACTGCTGATATCCTTTCTGCTGACAAGAATATCGAATTGACTGTCGGTGAGTACTAGCCGCTCGCGAAGCGAGCAAAACGGGTCTGGGCGGAGCCCAGCCGCCGGAGGCATGCAACTAACACCTACTTCTCCAGGATGTCGAACTCTTGAAAAAGCTAAGCAATTGGCTGGTCCTAATGCCAAGGCTATTTCTATCGATGTGGAAGATGAGAAAGCTCTTGATGAAGCTATTGCCAACGTTGATCTTGTTATCTCATTGATTCCCTATACATATCATGCTGACGTTATCAAGTCTGCTATTAGAAATAAGAAGCATGTTGTTACTACTTCATATACTTCTCCTGCTATGCTTGAATTGAAGGAACAAGCTGAGAAGGCTGGAATTGTTGTTTTCAATGAAATTGGTCTTGATCCTGGTATCGACCATTTGTACGCCGTCAAGACTATTGACGAAGTTCATAAACAAGGTGGTAAGATTTTATCTTTCTTATCTTACTGTGGTGGTTTGCCAGCTCCTGAAGATTCTGATAATCCATTGGGTTATAAATTTTCTTGGTCTTCTCGTGGTGTTCTTTTGGCATTGAGAAATGCTGCTAAATATTGGAAAGATGGTAAGATTGTTGAAATCACTGGTGAGCAACTTATGGAACATGCTATTCCTTATTATATCTACCCTGGTTACGCTTTCGTTGCTTATCCTAATCGTGATTCTACTCCTTATAAGGAGAGATATAATATCCCTGAAGCTCAAGATATTGTACGTGGTACTTTGAGATACCAAGGATTCCCTCAATTTGTCAAGGTTCTTGTTGATGTTGGATTCCTCTCTGATGATAAAGTTGATTATTTGTCTAAGCCTATTGCTTGGAAAGAGGCTCTTGCTAAACTTTTAGGATCTTCTTCTACTGATGAGAAGGATCTAGTTTGGGCTATTTCTTCCAAGACCAACTTTAAGAGTACTGCTGAGAAAGATAGAATTTTAGCTGGTCTCAAATGGCTTGGTGTTTTCTCCGACGCCACCATCACTCCTCGTGGTAACCCTCTTGACACATTATGTGCTACTTTAGAGGATAAGATGCAATTTGAGGAAGGTGAGCGAGATCTTGTTATGCTCCAACATAAATTCGTTATCGAATGGGCTGATGGTAAGAAAGAAACCCGTACTTCCACTTTAGTTGAGAATGGTAATCCTGAAGGATATTCTGCTATGGCCAAACTAGTTGGAGTCCCATGTGCAGTTGCTGTTCTTCAAGTTCTTAATGGTACTATTAAGACTCCAGGTATTCATGCTCCTGTCACCCCTGAATTCGCTTATCCTTTGATGAAGCAACTTAAGGAGGATTATGGAATTGAACTTAAGGAGAAGACTGTTTCTTAAATATTTTAATTTCATAAATAAATAAATATATACATTACTTTTCTTGTATCGAAGCAAGGCGCGTAAGCTGATTAGTGAGCTAGTCAGAATCACTGGAGGAGGAGTCGGAATCTGAATCTGAATCAAGCCGAGATTTATACGGCTCAAGTTTACCCAGATCTTCAAGGGAAGTTCGTTTGGGTAAACGTGGGAGTGTTGTATCACATACACGAGTCGATGTTAGGAGGGAATCAATCACTTCGTCCATGTATGTTAATTTGACCGAAGAAGTGGTACGTAATTTGATTTTGCGATAATCTTGTAATATCGGCTCGAGGAGTGAATAAACTTCTTCAGCAGGAAAGAAAAGCCGAATATAGAACGCAGCTATTACTCGTAGATATTTGAAATCCGTCTGGTTTAGATATTCAAGGACGATTTCTTTATCTGGCTGAAGCTGAATGAGTTTGAAAACAAGGCAAAGGAAGGGGCTCACTCTTTGGTTAGCATAATGACCACCAATGAATTGAAGCTCAACAGCTTTATCACATAAAGTAGCAGCATCGAGACTGAAACATTGTTCTTTCCAGTATAATGATTCGTAGATTCGTTCTCGTACAATTTTCTCTATTAATGTAGCTGGGTTAACATCATGGATTGTCTTAGCTCCATAAACAATCCCTCTATCGACAATATATTTATCATTATCAGCCATGACGGTGGGATAGAGATGGAAATATTTAGGTTAACCGAAGACATGAAATGATTAGGATCCATACGGCTGATTACATATCCACAAATCCGGAGTACTATCCGTGTGATTTTTTCATTCAAAAGTGTCAGGAATATCAATTCTTAAAGAAAGAATATGAAATGAGAGGGAGAATAAACTTTTACATAGTGATTATAGAATCAAAAGACGATTCTTGAAAGAAGCTAAATACTACAGAATCTAGGAGCGAAACTTCTGATAAAAAAGGGAAAAGAGGGAGGCAGCAACGTTAAACTATCAATGGCGTGATTAATGATATGAGCAATATAAACTAAGGAATGGACATAGAATAGAGTATTATAGCTAATAGTGAGAAGTAATGGAATAATCACCAATCAAGATAATATTATTTACTAGAAGAGAGGACCCTGTGTATGCAACACGCGGCTCAAAATACAGGGTCCCACAGCTTAGATGTTCATATTTTTAACTTTATTCTTCAGTATACGCTATTTAGATGTTTTAAAAATACAAGTTTATGTAGCTCTAGCTGTCCATATCAGGAGTGTTTCCGAAATTCCTATAGCAACTTGCTGAAGGCTAATATGGAATAGTCCTAAAGTAGAAGACATCTCACAGCAGATTTTCAAAGTCTCATGATAAGGGAAAGGATTATATTAATATAATAAATAACAAAAATAAAAATTAGCAAGTAGAGAAAAAAACAACGTTTCTTTGGTATTTTATTTACAGGTTTTATGATTGTTTTAGTTGAGTTCGTTTCTCATCCTATTCATTAAAATTACTAAATAAGAATCAAGAGGAAAATGATAGCAATTTATATAATCGATGAGAGCGGAATAAATTTTAGGCGAGAAAAAGAGGGGAAATCCTCAGTCGGAGAAAGATAAGAACCATCCTAGGATAACATAGATAAGGACATTTCTCAATTATTATATAAATTCGTCTTTCTCCCCCTTATTTGTATATTTTTCTCTAGTTTATATCTGCTTATCTAAAACTACGTCTCTGATCATTTCCCTTTATACATAAACCCTTTCCCTTATCGCTTAACAAGAAATATTTTAAGATTCATTGACTTGGATCAATCTTAAACCATCCTTAAATCATTTTTAAGTCATTACAAGTAATATATAGACTCTAATCACGTCATAATAGTACCACTCAAACCATTTGTATGATGGTACCCCGAATTTGTGTTGATATCTTTTCAGCCGTGTAATTTCGAAACAGTCCTGGCATCACCACAGATCGCAATAGCTTGTTCCACATTTTCAACTTTATCATATCTCTCATTCTAACACAACCTCTATTATGTCTCAAGTATGGTCCAAAATTAAGACCCAATACGGGTCGGCTTCGCAGGCGTTATCGAATCTATCACTTTCCAATTCTGAACATGACGGTGATAGTGAAGCTGATACCGTCATTCACAATGCTCTAGTGCGGTTTTACACTACAAAAGAAGGTTATGTACCTCAATGGTTAGGAGTGGCTGATGATAGTCAAGCAACTCAACATCCTGGTAGACACCATCTTAATGGGTTACAGTCACAACAGTCCAATCGACCTGGCTCAGGACCGCGAACTCAATCAGCTTCATTACAAGAGATCTACAAACGACGTCAACAGCAACACCTCGAGCAACAACAACAGAACCAACAGCAGCAGCAGAATCATCCATTTCGACCGCCTGTATCTGGTCCTGGAAGAACTCAATCATATTCTAATGACATTGATCCAAGCGGCCCTCCAGACCGACGAGACAAGTTTCGTAATAAACTGCGATCGGCTGGCGGAAGTCGTGCTAACTGGTAACGTCTTTTCGTCTCTTTCGTAATATTTAATTTTTAATGCATACAATCACACTTCAATATTCCTCCACGAAGTAGAGCTACGGGTCTGGGCAGAGCCCAGCCGCCGGAGGCAAGTACGGTAAAAAGACTAGAGTTTATTTTCTATGGAGTATATGACTTGAGAGCATTCTCAACAATATCAAGACCCTCTTCAATGAGTTCATTAGGGATATTGAGCGCAGGAACAAATCGAAGAGTGTTGGTTCCACAAGAAACAACAAGAAGTCCATTATCACGTAGTTGATTAACAATTGGAGCAACATCAATAGTTAATTGAAGGCCAAGAATCAATCCACGTCCCCTGGATTCAGTAACTAATTCAGGATACTTCTTTTGAAGTTTATCAAAGCGATCGATGAAAAGTTGCGATCTTTCTTTAACTCCATTAAGAAAGTCTGGTTGAGATAATCTACCAATTGTATTACAGGCAATACGAGCGCCCAATGGATTACCGCCATACGTACTACCATGATCTCCTTTATCAAGAATCTTACCTACTCTCTCGGAAACTAAACTAGCACCAATTGGGAATCCATTACCAAGAGATTTGGCGGTGGTGAGAATATCCGGATGGGCCTCAACAGGAAGAACTTGATGTGCCCAAAAATCTCCTGTACGTCCCAATCCACATTGAATTTCATCATATATTAAAACAGCACCTACTTCGTCACATCGACGTCTAAGAGCAGTTAAAAATTCAATTGAACATTCATTGATACCACCTTCTCCTTGAATTGGCTCAATAATGACCCCGCAAGTTTCTTCCGTAACCAAGGTAGAAAGTGCCTCAATATCATTAATAGTACCATATCTAAAACCTGGAAGCATTGGAGCAAATGGTTCTTGATATTTAGGGGTGGCAGTAGCACTAAGTGATCCAAAAGTACGTCCATGGAATGAACCACCAAATGAAACTATTTCAGTGCGATGATATGGACGGGTATTACCCCATTTACGAGCAAATTTAAGTGCTGCTTCATTAGCTTCAGTACCACTATTGGAGAAAAATACTTGATAAGCATCTTTCATACCACCTGATTTCTTGGTGGTCTCTACAATATCATGAGCTGCTTTAACCATCCAATCACTATAATACAAATTTGAAGTATGTAGTAGTAATGAGCCTTGATCTTTCAAAATTTCAGCAATTTCATCATCAGCATGACCTAATGAAGTTACAGCAATACCAGCAGTAAAATCAATATATTTTTTACCATCCGAGTCCCATAGTAATGATCCTTTACCCTTGGTCATAAGGATATCTGGACGGGAATATGTTTGAACGATATATGGTGTCCAAGATTTATTAGCTTCAATTGAATATGAGCGTTTAGCCAATAATTTGGCAACAGAGGAGAAACGAGTGCGAATCATAATTTCCACCTATGTATTTAAATTTTAAAATAAAACAAAAATATTTATTGCAGTATTGTATATAACTCCGATCGGCTTTATCTCTCTAATTTGACTCATAGTCGAGGAATGAAAAATCGCTATCAGTATCGTCTACGCATATCGGCATAGTGAGAGCCGTGTGGTGATTTTTCAGTGGATGCAGATAACGGCCCAACCGAGAATTAATAGTGCATCTAATGCAAGATGAGAGTGAGTGAGTTATTTTGTTATGAACAGGGTCGATTAGGGGGACTTTATCTGTCAGACAGAAGGTAGTAAATTCACAGTAGATATCTGGATGATAAACGGTTGTTCTGTAAATCATTTGTACACTCAAATCAAAGCTGAGTAAATAAAAGGAAGAGCTAGTATAATTACGTTGACTCAATAATAAATTACACTTTCAACAATAACTGCCGTCCAAAGTCGACGGTACTAGCCATTACCTGCTTCAGCTGAACCAATCAGCCAAATTTTTTTTCCCGATCTCTGAAGGGGTCAATAAAGACCCATTTACTGGCGATTCAGCAGCAGGGTCTATTAAAGATAGATTTCGAAGTAGCAAAAGCAATGGAACTGTACTATCGGGGAAAAAACGGTCCAATAGGGCGTTCAGAAACCAAAGTTACAACAACAACTGATGAGCTCACCAACTAAAGTCATCAAGCTATCACTTCCAAAGACAATGACATGAAAGACAATGAGGATGTTATGGACCAAAATACCGCCCTTGAGACCTTGCACAAGATTTTCAACACATGAAAGCCGTAACTGCAGCCCTGGTCAACCAAATATAAGATATGCAAAGTCAGCTCAACAACAGTGACAGCAAGATTTCGACACTTGAAGATAAGACAGAAAAGATGTCAGAAAAGATGACAGAGACGTCCAATGAAAACACTCCTCTCAAAGCTGAGCTCTCAACACTCCAAAATAAGGAACTTCTTGCTCGCCCTGCCGAACCAAGCCTATCCACCCTACTCCTCAGCTACAGCCATCCCATGCTGCCGCGGCCAGGGGCGATGTTTCACCAGTTACCACCAAAAGAAAACCACCACAACAGCCACAACAAGCAGCCTTCCACAACATATTGTCAGACTGATAGAACCGCAGTGGACATAGACTTCATAGACGCTAAACAGAAAATTGAGGAAAGAGCGGGCCGCAGTTTTATCTATGGCCTTAAATGCACCAAAGGAGGCAATCTCCTTCTCAGCACCAAAAAGAAGGAAGAAACTTAGCAAGAAAACGTTTCTGAATGGCTTGGTGCCATCAACAACCAGGACGCGGTCGTGAATTCAGACTCTTGGCATCAGGCGATCATCCATGGAGTCCATAAGGTAAGTAATATGGAGGAACTACAGATATAACTACAGATATCGAGACAGCCAACCAAAACGGAAACTTAAAACTAGCTTCCACCCCATGATCTTTGTTAATGTACAGCGAAAATGACCACAGAAAGTTCCACACCGTGGTCATCGCGTTCCGCAGCTTGGAAGAGCTACACTACTACAAACGTAAAAAGATCGGTGATGGATTGATGATCACTTGAAGTTGACTCCGACCGATGGAATTACCAGACAGTTGATTGGGAACTGTTCACAGAAAGCCTTACTGCCTGGGCAACCCAAATAAATATAGCAACAGTAACAAATGACAATGAGATTAACTTTATGACGGCAAAGCTGGTTCAAGGTGTCAATAAGGCGTTATAGAAAAACCAAAAGATTGCGGTAACCAGAATTGACCGAGGAGTACAATAAAATGATATTGCTTAAAGCCAAGGCTGATAAAACGGGGCAGGAAGGACCAAGACAAGAGAGACTGGATTGAAAGAAGAAAAGAATTTCATAATAACATTGAGAAAAAAAGACTTAAACACTTGGAAGATTTTCTACTTGGACTTGTCGGGATTTATTCATTTTACAAATGACGAAAAAGAACTACAAAATCTGGAATTGAAACTTCCAAATGGAAAGACCAAACAAGTAGATCTGGACGTCAAGCTCCTTGGAATCCACTTGGACTACAAACTACGATTCTGAAACATATTAAAATGATGACTACTCGTGCGCATCAGGCTGCTTATCAAAGCGGAAGATTAGAGGGCAGGGCGCTGGCATTTCAGCTATTGCAATGTGACAGATCTACACAGCATGTGTGTTATTTCTGATGGCCTATAGGCTTCAGGTATGGTGGCGCCGCTGCACCAATACTCAACTATCACAAATGGAAAAAGTACAAAATATCGCCCTCCGAAAAGCTCTTGGGGCCTTGCCGTCCACACCCATCACCGTTCTCCTCTTGGTCTTCTCCCATCAAACTGCAACTCCAAAACCTCTACTATGTACGAGAACCAGATTAAAGAGAGCTTCAATTGTTCTACGTTAGACAGCTGATATCATATGACCATATTTGAATATCAGCTTTCAATCGCTACCGCTCTTGACTGTTCACATCTATCTATATAATACGTGTATTTAATGCAGCACACGCTGAGCTAATCACAATTGAGAGAGATAATGTCTTTAAGAGTGTAAGGGATCGTAGAATAAACTATCGTTACCTGGGTATGGTATTTATTATATAGTTAAAAGATTGTTCATCAGTAGGTTATTAGGTTCACTTAATCCCTCATTTCATTAATAGTCCATGTAACGGGGACATGATGGGGCA